>JAADXJ010000944.1:0-12528 GCA_023337735.1 Pythium biforme
AGAAGTGACAGAGTCCCACCCGACAACATGGCTACTTCTGGATCTGGATCTGACGGCGTATTAGCTGCTGCGGTAGCGGCCTGGATGCTCCGTGAGAATCGCGACCTCGGCATGACGAGTCGCGACAGACGGCACGGCTACTCCCGCGGACCAACTGTATAGTGCTGAACCGACAGGGAGAGTGCACACACAAATCAGGTCGCCATCCATGGAAGGGAGTTCTGTGGCGTCCCCTTCTGCTGAGGGAACCTTCGGCAGTCGCTACAAGACAACACCTGCGCTCTGCAGTCCGCCACGTTCCGCTCGGCACACAACAAGGGCGTTTTCCCCGATTCTGACTTGGATCGTGACCGTGCTGGCTGTGGCAGATCTCTCGTGGCAGGCGGCGCTCTCCTTCGTGGCGCCCACACTGGCATTAACCCTTGCCTACACGCTATTGCTGCGCAAACCGTCGCTCCCTCCAGGCGTCCACGCGCCTCAGCGCTCTCCCACGACGCAATGGCTAATGGGCGATCTACCCGCGCTGCTAAGCTGCTACTCGCGCTTCAATGACTACATTCTCGAGACGACGCGCGCATGCGGCGAGCGCCCGTGGCCCCAGCGTGCACCGCTCATGCCCGACAGGCCGATCATCACGACGCTCGCGATGGTCGACGAGATCACGCGCACGTAGTTTGACGCGTTCGGCAAGGGCGCCTTCTTGCGCGAGATCGTGTACGAGCGCTTTGGCGAATCGTTCCAGACGGCCGACGGCGCCGCGTGGTTCCATCAGCGCAAGACCGCGGTCAAGTTCTTCTCGGCGCGTCGGTACCGCGAAGTCGCGCCCAAGCTTTCCAACAACTCTCTCCAGCTAGATCCAAGTCTGCGCCGTGCGCCCCCGAGATGCCCACCAAACGCGCAGGACCAGCGTCATCTCGCGTTGGCAGCGGCTTCTCCACCTCACTACTGCCGCCATATTGACTGGCAAAGGACAACACAGTCCCATATCGGCGCGTTGCGAGGTCTGCGGCGACTCCGGGAGCCACCATCTCGATCTCGCCCTTGCGACTGGCTCGGACCAAAGCCGTTTCGCCGGCGGCATCATGAGCGCAGCGATGAGCCAGTGTTTCGAGAACCTGTTGGCAACTGGCATCATGAATGACCATGCGTGTCTCCCCCGACGGTCGGTGGACTGGGCGACCCGGACGTGCGCGCGGCGCATCATCCACCGTGCTCAAGTGGTCAAGCTGTTCGAATATGGTGTCGGCGGCGATCGGAGTAGTCCTGCGATGAGGTAGCTCGTCGGCGGCAACGACAAGACTTGCCGGACCCAGTCGGCTCCCGCAGATCCCGGCCAGGATCGGTGCGGCCACAGGCTGTACACAGCTCAGATCGGCCCCGTACCATGCCACGAGAAGGTGATGAGCTAGCCCTAGTCTAGTCCCCTCTCCTCCGCCATTGCGGTCGGGGCGCGTTGCAGGACCAGCGTTGGCTCGGTGAATGGTACGTGTGCAACTGTAACGAGCCCAGTACGGTCGGTTCTCCCTCGGCGCCCTCTTGCGGCATTGGTCATCGGCATGGACGAGGTGTCCACGTCGATGCAAGAAACTAAGGTTCATAAAATAAAACTGAACAAGAGTTCCCCAACGGTGTGACTCAGGCTGATCAGGTGAGACAGGATCCCTCCCTATCCACGTGGGTACGGTATGCATTATGGGAGGTTTACCCAAGGGGCAAGCGTGACCCATTCGTGACCGAACGTTGTATCGACGCCACCACGACCATGCAGAAGAAGGGTGCCGCATGGCGCGACCTCCTGGTCGCTGCCCGCGACGGCGATGTCCGAGGCGTGACCGAGTCGCTCGCTTCTGTCACCGGCGAGTCGTGGGGCCGCGTGGCCATCCAAAAGGCGCTGGTGGCGGCCGCGGAGAAGGGCCATCTCACTGTCGTCGACACGCTACTCGCGGCGTGCGCCGATGCCCAGCAGGAGTACCACGGCATGTCGGCGCTGGGCGTTGCCATCAACGGCGGCTACGTGACGATCGTCGAGCGCCTCGTAGCCGCCGGGGGGGGCCTGGACTGCGTGGACAGCTTCAGCGGCTTCTCGGCGCTCACGAGCGCCATCGGGCACGGGCACGCCGAGATCGTCAAGACGCTCCTCGCGGCTGGCGCAGACGTGAACCAGGTCGACTTGAGAAACACCACGGCGCTCCTGCTGGCCACGGATGTTGGTCGCGTGGACATCGTCCGTGCACTTCTCGCGGCAGGCGCAGACGTGAACCAGGTCGACTCGAGTAACGGCACGGCGCTGTCCCACGCGGCCACCGCCGGTCACACCGACATCGCTCGGCTTCTGCTCGCGGCTGGTGCGAACACCAACCACGCTCCCTGCTCCGGGCCAGTGCCCCTCGTATGCGTCGCGCTGGAGGGGTACGCGAGCCTGGTCCGGCTTTTGGTGGACGCCGGCGCGGACGTGAACGCCATCGACGATGTCTCCGGCGGCTCGGCGCTCTCGTGTGCGGCCTATCGAGGCCACACCGAGATCGTCGAGATGCTGCTCGCGGTCGACCAGATTGATCTCGAGAGCGCGAACGAACGTGGCGACACCGCAGTGCTATACGCAGCCGACCAAGGCCACGTGAAGGTGTTTGAGCGGCTCGTCGCGGCCGGCGCGGACGTCAACCGTACAAACAACGCGGGCGAGGCACCGCTGTTGCGCGCGAGCCGTCGGGGGGCAGTGACCATGGTCGAGACGCTGCTCGCGCGTGGTGTGCTGGTGGATACCGCCGATCGCGACGGGAACACGGCGCTCTTGTATGCGAGTCGCGAGGGCCACGCAGCCATTGTGGAACTGCTCCTCGGTGCCGGTGCGGCCAATGTGAACCACACGAAAGACAGCGGCGAGTCCGCACTCATGCTTGCGATTCGTGACCGCCACACACGCGTCGTGGAGATCCTTCTCGCGCACGGTGCCGACGTCGATCATGTGTGCGACGACGGCAACACAGCGCTACTCGTTGCGGTAGAGTCTCGTTGGGGCACTGGGGCGCTAGCCGCAGCAGGGGAGGACGTCAATGGTGAGTGCAACGATCTCAACGAGCTACTCGGTGCGGTGGATTGTCGCTCGACAGCGATTACGGGAGCGCTGCTCGCGGCAGGTGCGGACGTCAACGGCGCGGGGCCAAGTGGCGACACAGTGCTGCTGCGGAGCGCCGAGCGAGGCAATGTACAGGTCGTGGAGGTGCTGCTCGCACATGGGCCCGTCGATCTCAACCACGTGGACCATGCAGGGTGGAGCGCGCTCATGCGGGCGACGTCGTGTGGCCACGTTGACGTCGTGGAGGTGCTTGTCGGGTGTGGCGTGGACGTAGCTGTAGTCGATCGGGAGGGGAACACGGCGACCAGTTTGGCTGCGTCGAGGGACACGAAGACCAAGAGTGCTTTGCTTGCGGTGCTCCACGACCTCATGGGATGACATTAACTTGCGATGAACGCGTTCACTTTTTTTAAGGAACATGTGAGTGTCAAAGTTGCAATCGGATTTGCTTGATTTAGTTCCTCATAAAGCGCGATACGAAATGACAGTCCAGTGGCTGGGGCGGCTTCAAGGTCTCGCGATCGGTAGTCACGATTGTCCGCTCCGTCGACGCAAATGCCGTTAGTCGGTATAATAGACGGTAATAGGTCGAAATACCCGTACGTTGTACTTCCCGATCGTGACGAGAAAACGCCATCGACCTTCGCTGCGTCCAGCAATACGGAAACCAAGAGTGGTGTGCGCTGCGTTGCCAAGCGGCCCTGGCGGATGCCACAGTTTCCTGGCTAAGGGGTATCGACACCACCTTTCATCTCAAAATCCCGCAACATTGACAATCGAATGGACATTTCTTTCAAATCGGCGTCGCCGCAGCGGCAGCTCCTCGACGATCGATATCCACGGTCGTGTGCAGCTTGAGCCACGCGAGCGCCACGTAGCTGCGGCCGTGTGCGGCCAGCTGCAGCACTGTCTGTCCCGCGCTGGTCGTCGCGTTGGCATCAGCGCCTAACTTGACCAGCAGTTTGACCACACGGACATGGCCGATCTCCGCCGCACAAAAAATCGCTGAGAACCCGCGCCCGTCGACCCTATGCAGGTCCGCGCCGGCAGCTAGTAGTGACGCGACGACATTGACGTAGCCATGTGCGGAAGCGCGACTCAGCGCCGTCGAGTCGTGGTCTCCGACATGATCCACATGCGCGCCGTGCGCGATCAACAGCTCAACGACGGCGATGTGACCGCGCCGAGCCGCGACAAGGAGCGCCGAATCACTGTCGATATTGGTATGGTTGACATCCACTTTTCTGGTGGACAATAACGTCTCCACAACAGGAACACTGCCACACAGACTCGCGAGGAGCAGCGCCGTCCACCCGCGGTGGGTTGCCACGTCCACCGCCACGTTACGACCAAGCAGCATCTCCACAATCTCGATCTCGCCCTTGCGACTCGCGCGGATCAGCGCCGTCTCGCCGACCTCGTTCGCGTGGTGCACGTTCGCGCCGACGGCGAGTAGCAGACGAATAATATCCACGCGGCTTCTGTCGACAGCACACAGGAGCGCTGTGTCGCCATCATCGTCCGTGTGTTCGATCTGGATGCCGTCGACCGCGAGCAGCATCTCCACGATGGGCGTGAATCCTTTCCATGCCGCAAACGTCAGCGCCGTGTCTCGGTGGTGGTTCCACACATTGATATTGGCGCCCGCAAGCAGAAGTAGTCGCACGATCTCGACACGACCACGCTGTGCGGCGAGGATCAACGGTGGCATGTCGAACGAGTCTTGGTTCACGTCAGCGCCGGCGGCCAGTAGTTTCTGGGCGATCCCGGCATGGCCTGATTCGACTGCACATCGGAGCGCGTACGATATACTCCTCTCGCTGCTGCCTCTGCCGACTGAAAGCAGCGTCGCGACCACGTCCTCAAAGCCTTCACGAGCAGCAATGGCGAGCGATGGTACATCGCCCGCAACGGCGTGGCTGACGTCGGCGCCGGCCAATAGCAGCTTCTCGACAACGTCACAATAGTTCTCCCGAGTTGCCATTGTGAGGGCTGACTCGCCGTGGACATTAACGACGTTCATGTTGACGTTCTGAGCGAGTAAGACATCGACAAGGCGTAGTTGCTTGTGGCGGATCGCGCACTGGAGGACCGAGTTGCCGTTCTCGTCGACGTTATCGGCATTGGCGCCGGCCGCGATGAGCTTCTGGACGATGGTGGCGTGTCCCTTGGACGTAGCGTACCACAACGCCGTGCGGCCCACGCTACACGCCTTGTGGAGATCGCAGCGCGCCGCGAGCAGCAACTCCACAACGTCGACGTGGCCGATCTTGGCCGCTACACACAATGGCGTCTCCCTGAATTCGCTGGCTCTGTCGACGTCGACGTCGTCACATGTGAGCGCCCGCTGCGCGGCGGCGACGTCGCCGGTGCGCGCCGCGTGCAACAACAGCGCCGTCGCGTCCGCCATGGACTACGAGCGTCGGCGGATGGGTTGATTCTCTCCTTACTTATAAGGGGTTTTGTTATGTGAGACTTTCCTGGTGTTCAATTTGCTAAAATCATTTGTGACAATCCAGTTCGAATTCCATAATATAAGAATCCAAATGGAAAATGTTACTTCAAGTATGACTACGATGTGTCAACACTCTGCAGTCTCACTTTTGTATGAGGTTGAAGGATCCAGCGGACGTCTGTGTGGATCGTGGCGTCGCGGGCTCAACGATCTCCCCGTTGTTTGCGCCGACCACATATTAATAGATGTTACTGTACTATACGCCGTTGCTAGACACGAGTGCTCGCTGCCAGTACCGATATCGTTGTTCCTGCGACGGTGCGCACACGCACACAATCACGCCATCAGTGTCGAAGCAGCGGCGTGGCTGACAGGACAGGTGACGAATCAGTATCGACGCCCGAGCACGACCTGAGCCACTGCCAGATCTTGACGTGGCGACCCAACGTCGCCAACGTGAGCGCCGATCGTCCCGTCGGGGTCATCTCGTTCACGTCGACGCCAGCTGCGACCAGCGTCTCCATGGCCCGCAGTTGGCCGCTCTCCGTCGCGCGCAAAAACGCTGATAGCCCGCGCCGATCGGTCCTTCGGACATCCGCACCGGCCGCGAGAAGCAACGCGGCAACATCGACAAACCCCTGTGCAGACGCGATGATCAGCGCCGTATAGTAGTGCTCGTGAACGGGATCGACGTCTGCGCCGTGCGCAAGCAGCACATCGACTACGCGCGTGTAGCCGCGCCGCGCCACCATCATGAGCGCCGTGTCGCCGGTGTTGATCACGCGGTTGACATCCACGGCCCCCGTCGAAAGTAGCTTTTCGATGACACTGACGCTGCCACACATGCTCGCCATGTGTAGCGCCGTTGCGCCGCGGCTCGTTGCGACGTCCGCGGCCACGCCCAACGCAAGCAGCGTCTCCACCAGCTCGATTTGGCCTTTGCGGCTCGCGCGGATGAGCGCTGTCTCGCCAAGGTTGTTGACATGATGCACATTCGCGCCGACAGCGATCAGCTGGTGGACAACGTCCACACGGGCCACATCGGCCGCACACATCAGCGCCGTGTCACCGTCGTTGTCCGTGTGTTCGAGCTCGATGTGTTCCGTTGCGAGCAGCAGCTTGACGATCGGCATGAATCCTTTCCACGCGGCGAATGTGAGCGCCGTGTCGTTGTGGTGGTTCGTGATGTTGACGTCAGCGCCCGCGCGTAACAGAAGTCGTACGATCTCGGTGTGGCCGCGTTGCGCAGCGTGGATCAGCGGCGCCATGTCGGACACCGCGACGACTTGATCCACGTTGGCACCGGCATCCACGAGCATTTGGACGATTCTCACAAGGCCCAACTCAATGGCGCGGCCCATCGGACCAGTCAAGTCCCACGTAGGTGTCTTGTGTTCCCCACTGCCACGTAGAAGCAGCGCGACCACCTCTTCATACCCGCCGGCCGCTGCGATGGTCAGCGCCGAGTCTTCGTCCGCGTCAACGTGCGTGATGTCGGCACCAGCACGTAGTAATTCCTCCACGACGTCACGATCGTTTTCCGTACACGCGATCGTGAGCGCCGACTCGATGTCGGCATTCACCACGTTCACGTTGACGTGTGCGGCCAGCAAGATGTCGACGAGCTCACGTCGCTCGTGGCGGATCGCGCACATGAGCGCCGAGTCGCCGTTCTCGCCGACGTCATCAACGTTGGCGCCGGCCGTGATGAGCTGCAGCGCGACTTGTGTGTGGCCCGACGACACGGCGTAGCCCAGCGCCGACCAGCCGAAATCGCAGACCGTGTGGAGATCGCACGGCGCCGCGAGTAAGAGCCCGACAATGGCGAGAGCGCCTTTCGCGGCCGCTTTGCACAGCGCCGTCTGCCCGAGCGCGTCGGTTTCGTCGACGTTCGTGTCACCTGCGAGTGCGTGCTGCACGGCGGCGGCATCGCCGGCCTCCACGGCGCGCAGCAGCGGGCTCGTCGCCCGCGCCTTCGATCTCCCCATACGACGGGAGCAGTGTGTCGATGGGTTCGGGGATGTGAGACTTTGGTGTGTTCGATGGACTAAAACTAGGAGACGCACAACCTAGGAGTCCTAGGCTAGGACTGTCGAAGCAGGAATCGAAATGGATAAAACGAATATTTCGGAATCAAATGTAGAAAATCGAGAAAGAGAGCACATGGGGCGGGCTAGTGATGAGAAGTGCCCGACTCAATGGAGCACATGTAAGCGTTGCGGACGATGTCGTGTCTACTGACAGTAAGCTCCAAAAGAAATAGAGAGCCCCGAGGAACGGTGGGCTGCCACCGCTTCAAGATGCAGGCAAACGGCTGCTGCGTGCGAATTCGTAGTTAGTCAGCGCATTCGGCTACTTGCATGCGGGGGCATTGGCCACCACGAGGTTACCCAGGTGCTTGACGACGTGGAAGCACCACTTGGGGGAGTTGACCTGC
This sequence comes from Pythium biforme, assembly GCA_023337735.1. Lineage (NCBI taxonomy): Eukaryota > Oomycota > Peronosporomycetes > Pythiales > Pythiaceae > Pythium > Pythium biforme. Next base: position 7,969 of record JAADXJ010000944.1, read on the forward strand.
AGCTGCCGCAGCGCTCCCGGTGCTAGTTCAAACTGTGGTGGCAGTTGCACGATGATGTAGAACTGCTTGAGCACGACGACGGTCTCGTTCGAGTTTGGTTTCGTGGCTTCATACACCATCATCGCCGTCTGGCTGTCCTTGCACGCGCGCTCTTCTGGCACGTACGGATACAAGTCATCAATGTTGGCTGTGTCCAGCGTGATGATCCCCATGGGCGAGTTGGTTTTCTCCGAATGGTCGTAAAAGCGCGCAAAGCCGACGTTGTTGAGCTCTTCGGTGCAGCCGACGTCGTCAGAGACCGTGACGATGCGGTGGTTCCACATCGTTGGATCAAAGTCGTTGGCGTCTTCGCGGAGCGTAAACTGTCCAAGATCATCGCTCACACTGATCTCCAAGTTCGAAAGCAGCGCGACAAACGCGTCAAAGAGTTGGCGTGCTCGTTGGAAGTTGGGGAACTGGTGGATCATCGAGACGAGGCAGTGGTACTCGCCGTTCTCGGTCGTGATGCCTTCGACATTTGAGTAGGGGATCATCGGGTCATGGTAGTGGAACTTGTCCATGATCACGTCGATGGCGCGTCGTATCTTCTCGTCCTGCATGCCGCGCATCGTCGCGCGTCGCGCGTCAATATCGCGCGGTAAGTGGATAAACATCGTCATCGGGTTCACTGGCGGAACGAGCTAAGTCGATCGATGAAAAGTGAGTGGACAACATTTACCGAATCCGTAAAGACACTGGGGAGGACGTACCAGTTCATTTGTGAGCATTGAGTGGACGCGTCCAAGGTAGAGATCGTTTCTGTGGAGCGCCGTGTTGACGTCTTCGTTCAGGAGCTGGACGTGCTCGACGGCGGCGTTTTCGTCTCTCGAAGGCAGTCCGGCGCGGACACGGAGCACCTCCAGTTCGTCTTCCAGCGCGCGCACTTCGGACAAAAGTTCACCCCGCATGACCTACTCGGCGTATAGATGAGACATGGATACGTCCATGTCAGAGACCCACCGAGGACAGCCCACTCACCCGTGGAAGCACGCTCGGCGTCCGTCTCGCTCTGGCGTCTGCGAGGTCGACGTCTGTTGGGGTCGCTCTTGTCGCGTGTTGCGTTTCGTTTGCTTTCGGCGCGGCCGCTTCCGTGAGGTCGGGGCCGCTGTACGCATGGTGGCTTTCTGTGTGTGTTGTGACACTTGTGAGGATATCAATTGGAGACTCCGCCCACTCGGCCCAGTGTGCAGGTTTAGCTAGCGGGTTGTGTCGAACCGGCGATAAACAAACAACGTACAGTCAGTTTTCTTTTCCTTTCGGAAGGCGCACCGAACGATCCAAGCGACCGCTCACCTCCACTGACATTTTTCCAGCGTTCAACCGCCTCTTCCTCTATTCATGTGGTGGTTCAGGGCCCACACAGTTGTGTGGCTTCTCACGCACTGGACACTTCTCACTACACGCACAACGGAGGCAGGGTGAAGGTGTGGACACGTTGTGACGGAATTGTGGCATCATAGCACCAATCGGAATATGGCATAAGGGTACACACATGAACTCTCTCCCTGCCACACACGTACATACAAACACACCCATCAGTTTCTGGAAATTAACTCACAAGGAGCACCGTCCTGACTTGATGTGCCTAGCTCAAGTACCAATTCCATTGAGAGGATTTGGCTATCAAGCACTCCATTGCGGGTCCGCTCTTGTCCATTGAGATATATATTAACACTTGTTTCAGTCATGGTATTACATATTCATTTGCGAACGATTCACGTCCATGTACAACTTGAAGTTGCAACTGCGCGCTGCTGGACGATCGTCACAATCCGATCAGGCGTACTGTACTTGCACCGGTATCTTGAGGGTTTGTCCAATCCAAAAAAGGCATATCGCCATCGTACGCCTGTGGTCTGGCGTGCTTATCGTCACCCTGACCGGATCCCCATCACACGGGCGTTGTGGTAAGCAGCAAGCGTTAGCCTCGTGCACAAAAGTGTCGACTGCGACTGGGCTAGAGAAGCGTTTGCCGCGCCCAGCAGCGCGTCGAGAACGCGAACGCCGCCCACCACGTCGTCGAGCACCTGGGGGACTTTGTGATTGCCACGTAGCACGACCGTTGTGTGAAGTGGAGATAAGCATTTTGGAATGGTGTCAGTTTGTTGCAATATTCGTTCATTCGTTCACGGTGTGTTCACTTGAGCCATCGAGGTTCTCCCAGATGTGGTGGAAACGTGACACAGTAGGCCTCGCGGTGGTCGCCGTGAATATCCAGGTTGCGATCACCATTTTGTACATCCTCACGCGGGTTACCAGGCACGTTTATGTGGCGCTTGTCCCTCTGGACGGCGCGATCTGGGTCGTAGCATCCAAGTCGACCGCTCGAACCGCACGCAGTGCGTTTTCGACCTCGCGGTAGCGCCGGGCCAAAGCGATACACAGCGCGCTTCGGCCCGTGGAGTCCCGATGGTTCACATCGACGCCGTGTGCGAGCAGTGCGGTGACCACGCGCAGTCGGCCATACTCGGTCGCACGGAGCAGCGCGGACGAGCCATGGCGGTCCACAGCGTCGGCGTCCGCGCCGGCCGCGAGCAGCTTCTCGACGATGCCAGCGTGGCTACTGGCTGCGAGCAACGGGGTTGTTCCATACCGATTGCACTGGTTCACACGCGCGCCCCACGCGAGCAAGACGTCGACCATGCCCACGTGGCCACGCTGCGCCGCAAGCGAAAGCGCCGACTCGCCGTAGCGGCTCGCGTGGTCGACATGCACATTCCCCGTCGCGAGTAGCATCTCGACGACTATGACGTTGCCGTTTGAACTCGCAAAGTGCAGCGCCGTGAAGCCGTGCCGATCGGCGTGGTCCACGGCGACACCTACCGAGAGCAGCCGCTCGACCACACTCGCGGTGACGTGGCCGTGGCGAGCAGCGCAAACCAGCGCCGTAGCGCCCTGGTGGTTCACGTGATGGACATTTGCAGCAGCCGCAATCAGCATCTCGACGATGACGTCGCACCCTTTGGTGGCCGCGCATAGCAGCGCCGTGTCGCCGTCGGCATTGGTGTGGTCCACTGCGAGTCCCTCGACGTTGAGCAGCAGGCCCACGATCTCATCGTGGCCTCGTGACACCGCGAGCATTAGTGGCGTGTCGCCATGGCGGTTTGTAGCGTTTGCGTCGGCGCCCGCGCGCAACAGGAGACGAACGATCGACGCAGAACCATCGTGTGTGGCAGAAAGTAAGGGATGGAAGCTGACGGCGTCCATGTGGTCAACGTCCACACCAGCGCGTAGCAACTGGGCGACGATCTGGGTGTATCCGCCTTCGACCGCCGTCGCGAGTGCACACACCCCGCCCACCGGCGCCGATCTCGCAGCGAGCAGCTTCGCGACAATGTCGCGAAAGCCCAAGCGGCACGCGAGTGTGAGTGCTGACTCGAAATGCTCTAGCGGAACGGGCACTGCGTCGAGCAACGTGGCGAGGATGGTAAGTTGTTGGTGCCGAACCGCGCACGCGAGCGCGCAGTCGTCGTCGCTGCTCACGCAGTTGGTGCTCGCGCCCGCCGCGAGCAGCGTGTTGACGAGAGCGACGTGGCCGCTGCGGATCGCGAGTCCGAGTGCCGACCACCGTGCGTGGTTGACGGCGTCGGGCACCGCACAGGCCGCGAGCAGCAGCGTCACCAGCGCGCCGTCGCCACGCGCCGCGGCCTTGAGCAGCGCTGTGTCGCCGGACGCGTCCTTGGCGTCGACGCGCGCGCCCTGACGCAGCGCCTGCGTCACGCCGGCGACGTCGCCTCCCTCGGCCGCGCGGAGCAGCGCCTTCGAGGCGCGGATGCTGGACATGCTTTGTTGGGTTGCCGACGTGAGACTGTGAATCAGTCGCGGCGCACGCCCATTGGCGCAAATACAACAGTCCCAACGAAGTGGCCAGTTCACGGGCGTGGCCATGAAGGCACCGTTCCTCGACCAGTCCCCACTGGGGACTCCCCAGTGATACAGTATGCGCTGGCGGACCCGAACGCCACGACCAAATGTCACTCCGACGACAACGGGGGAAAATATTAACACCACTTTCGTGTAATTGCCCAGCCATTTCTGGGGAAAGCGAAGACACAGATTCGGACGGATAAATATTCGTTTTTCAAAGAAAAATGAAGGGGGCGAATTTCTGAAGGGTTGATTGAGTGATTGAAGCGCCCTAGCAACTTAAGAAAACAACGCAACTTAAGCACTTCTACAGCTTGAGCACCTTCCAAGAACATTCTGGAACAGAGGTGAGGCAAACCGTCTCGTCTGAAAGGTGGATGGGCGGGTGAATCTTGGGAATTGTCTCAACTGTCGTGTACTATTTCTGTGGTACATGGGACCATCACTCATGGGACACGCGGGAGGTTGGATCGTGCGGGATTCGTACTTTGCGCGTCATTCTTCAATTTGCCAGGTGGAGAGCAAGACGATTACCATCAACAGCCGCTTAAGTACGAAGTCCAGTGAAAAGGTCACGAAGGGGGTCGAAAGCGTGCCTGCTGCGAGCGTTACCGTCGGGGAGCCACGTGGCGCGAGGAAGACGACGAGGATGAC
>JAADXJ010000945.1:0-12524 GCA_023337735.1 Pythium biforme
ACGACGCAGGGCCACTTGTCCTAGTGCAAGTGGTTAGTTGCGTCGTCTCCTCTCCATCGCAGTTGCCGAGAGCCGCAAGTGCCTCTACCTCAGTGGGAACACCGTGTTGAGGTATCAGTGGCTCTCTGTGTGGGGTCACAATCTGCAACAGGTCTACAAAAACTGAGTCCACTGCCATCGACATGGATACGAAGGAGCTGTGCAGTGTACTACAGAGCCTGTAGAAGAAGGACATCACAAGAAAGGACGGATGGCTCGCAATCGGAGCTTGACCCACCTGGTCAAGTTCTCATCGGCACCGTCCCGTCTATGCACGATAAGTCGATCCACACTGACATTATGTGCGAGTGCCTCCAGGAGACCAAGCTCTTACGCTTATGGTACAGGTAGATCTATCTACATATTCGAGTGCGTTTTTAAACGCACAGGAATTGTTAAACGATTCCTGCAGCGGAGGGTTCCCTCTGTTTACTGTTAGTCCCACGCTTCGCGCAGGCGATGGCGAATGTGCCGTTCTTGAAAATCCGACTGCAGGCGTTCGTCGATACCGGAAACCAAGCGCCATACTGTGCACGATATGGCGAAAGACGAACAAGTCGCGAGCTTGACGACCGGGAGCAACTGCGTCCAACACATGGAGCACGTTGTGATCGCGGAATCGCCAAAAGCGACGGTGACGATTCTAGCGGCTTTGGCTTCTTCGTATGTCTTCGCCACAACGACCAGGCTATCCCGGTTGATGTAGCCGCGGTCCGCCGTTGCGATCCAGTGGTACACGCCGTTCGGTGAGTGCTGCCACGCAGGTGACCCACGTTCGTCACTTTGGCAAATCCCCTCATACTTCCAGACACAGACCGTAGATTCAACTTTGATGTAACGCAGCGGGCACGGCAAGCACGTTGATACCCTCCAACCGCGTCCAAGTCTCTCATTGCAGTGACCGGCCCCACATGGCCGTCATCGACGATCTTTGTCGTCGGACTTTCAAGAGTGGCACACTCGCCGTCACCTGCGCACAGCGCATGACTCATTGAGGAAACCCACGACACGCCCCCGAGCGCCCGTTGGTGGAGGCCACGAGCAAAGACAATGAGCTGTTGGTGGGGCCCAACGCCCTCCGTGTCTTGCATTTTCTGTTGCAGGTGGTGCACTTGGAACGTTTGTTCCGTCAGGCAGCGAAACGTGCTCGCCGTCCCCTTCTAATTTACCCAGGCCTTGAAAGCGCGCAGCTCGGCTTGGAAACTTGTTGAGCTCGCTCGAAGACGCGCGACGGCGACCGTCTGTGGCCGGCGCTTGCTGGAAGCGTTGATCCGACCGGGCCAGCATTGTCTCGGCCTCAGTTCCAACGAATCGGCTTGCGGGTGCGCTTTTGGCGGTCTCAAATAGAACATCCTCGTACGTCGTAAGTGCTTTCGAGGTGGTCAAAAGGCATTGTCGTCCCTGGACGCGAGCCCGATGGATTAGCACGAACGCCATTGTGCCTGTGGAGTTCGCTACAGTTGCGCGCGATCTCGAGCACGACAGACGAACCGGATCGGCCGCACCAGAGTCCCACGCGTCGCGTGGTGTCCCAATCACAACATACCGGTTCTGCTCTTCATGTCCCTCGCCCATGCCCATCACGTTCCAGATCGGCGAGACCGTGGTGCTAAATAGCGAGACTGAGTAACGCGCCATCGTCGTCATCAATGTGATAGCCACACCTAATGGATATCTGCCCGGCCATGCTTCGGGGGTGATTGTGCCTGACTGGACAACGCGGACTGCCGACCGTTTTTTTTCCGATGGACCGGAGCGGTCGGCTTTTCGTGTTGCTCCTCCTCACATGAATAGCATGCATGCCTTTGTAGCGTTACTTATCTATCGGGCCCTGGCCTGTGAGTTGTTTGACCAGCACGAAGCAGTCGGGCGGCTGCAGGCGCTTGTAGTAGTTGCGGATCGTATCGCGCACCGTGAAGCCAAAGCTGTGGTAAAAGCGCAGTGCCGCGTCGTTGTTGGTCTGGACGTGCAGATAAATATGGTCGACGCCGTCGCGCTTCGACAGGCAGACCACGCGCTGCAGCAGCGCGCTTCCTGGGCATCAGACATACGCTACGCGTCAGGATCTGATCCAGATCGAACAATCAGGAGCGACGCGGACAACTGTATGACCTATCTTGTAGTGGCGGTAGGGCTCCAAGACGCCGAGCGTCATGATGTACGTGCGTTGTCGGGCGCGTCGGCCGCCGAACGCGTCCATTGGCTCGTGGCGACAGCAAATCGCGCCGACCACGAGACCGTCCCAGTACGCTAGATACACAGACGCGTCAGCTCGAGCCGAGCATTAAATGTAGCCATGTAGCGACTCCACGGTACCGAATTGCGCGTAGCCCTTGGGCACGAAGAGCACGTCGCCGTAGAACGTGTCGTTGTACCGCACGGGAAAGATGTGGACGTTCAGCGTGCGCAGCACCTCGATGTTGCTGGCCGTGATCGCGCCGAACTGGACTGGCACGCTCGCGCGTTGGGGCGGCGAGCGTACCGGTAGATGCGTTGGGACGGACCCGTGGTCGCTCGATTCACCTCCGTTTTCAGTGATTCCGACGGGTCTGGACGCGCCGCGAACCGCGCTATCCGCTTCGCTGGTCTCTTGCGACGCTACGCGCTTGCTATGCGCTCCATAAGGCGCGCAAGACGCCGTCATGGGCGACGGCGACGCATCGATCCGTGCCGAAACCTCCGCTTGGAGCTTCATCCCCACAGCGGGAAGGGAAGCAGTTTGTCGACTACTCGACCTTCACTCTGGATGTAACCCCGACAATGTTTGTATCGTGTTCCTAACTCCTACCGTGGCGCCACCCCACAAGAACAAGCAGTGTGTTCCTCCGCTTGGAACGGTTTTCGCATAATTCATTTCCTCCAATCCCAATGGCTTAGGCCATCTTTTCCACCAATCAAACGCCAACAGAAACCTCCATCGAGCAGAATCCGTGTGTGGCCATTCCTCGTCGGCTCCCCTTGACTCTTTTTCGAGCCATTTTGGAAATTGCTCTGCACTGTGTGTTTTCCAACCCATCACCATGGACGCCGTGCTCCCGCCGCCGCCACCGACCACGACGACCACGCTCTTCCGCCGCAACCGCATCCGCATCAAGGAGCTGTTCGCGGCCGGTCTGGACATGGAGGGCCAGACCGTGACGGTCAAGGGCTGGGCCAAGACGCTCCGCGAGGCCGGCGCCGGCGCGTTTGCGTTCCTCGAGCTCAACGACGGCTCGACGTTCACGGGCCTGCAGGTCGTGATCACGCGCGAGGACACCGAAGGATTCGCGGCCGCGCTCGAGTCGGGCGGCGTCGGCGCGTCGTTCAGCGTTGAAGGCACGGTCGTCAAGTCGCCTGCCAAGGGCCAGGACATTGAGGTCAAGGCGACCAAGGTCGAAGTGTACGGCACGATCCCGGACCCGGCCAAGTACCCGATGTCCAAGAAGCGTCACACGCTCGAGCACCTCCGCGAGAACGCGCACTTGCGCCCGCGCTCGAACATCCACGGCGCGGCCATGCGCGTGCGCAACGCCATGGCGTTTGCGACCCACCAGTTCTTCCAGACACGCGGCTTCCTGTACATCCACACGCCGCTTATTACCGAGTCGGACTGTGAAGGTGCCGGCGAGATGTTTAGCGTCACGACGCTGCTCTCGAAGCACCCGGACGGCAAGGTGCCGACCACGGCCGAAGGTAAGATCGACTACTCGAAGGACTTTTTCGACCGCGCCGCGTTCCTCAGCGTCTCGGGCCAGCTCAACGTCGAGACGCACTGCTGCGCGCTCTCGGACGTGTACACGTTCGGCCCGACGTTCCGCGCCGAGAACTCGAACACGTCGCGCCACTTGGCCGAGTTCTGGATGGTCGAGCCCGAGATCGCCTTTGCCGACCTCACGGACAACATCAACCTGGCCGAGGACTACATCAAGTACTGCACGCAGTACGCGCTCGACCACTGCAAGGAAGACTTGGAGTTTTTCAACAAGACCGTCGAGAAGGGCCTTTTAGAGCGCCTCGAGGTTACGGTCGGCTCGAACTTTGAGCGCATCTCGTACACGGACGCTGTGAACCTGCTCTGCGAGCCGGCCCACTTGAAGGCCGGCAAGTTTGACAAGAAGCCGATCTGGGGCACGGACCTCGGTTCCGAGCACGAGCGCTACCTCACCGAGAAGGTCTTCAAGAAGCCCGTGGTCGTGTTCAACTACCCGAAGGAGTTCAAGAGCTTTTACATGCGCCTCAACGAAGACGGCAAGACCGTCGCGGCCTGCGACATCCTCGTGCCGCTCGTGGGCGAGCTCGTCGGCGGCTCGCAGCGCGAAGAGCGCATGGACGTGCTCCAGGAACGCATCCGCGAGTCGGGCGCGAACCCGGAGGACTACACGTGGTACATCGACCTGCGAAAGTACGGCTCGGTGCCGCACGCCGGCTTTGGCCTCGGCTTCGAGCGCCTCGTGCGCTACGTCACGGGCATCGAGAACATCCGCGACGTGATCCCGTTCCCGCGATGGCCCGGCAACGCCGCCTTCTAAGCGGCGCAAAGCTTTGGTCGTGTCATCGCGTGACATGATGGGAGTCCGGACACGCGCACAAGGCGTCAGCGTTTTGCATGCTTTGCGTTGGAGGATGCCCAATACTAGTAAACAACGAATACTTCGTTTGGAATGTTGTGTGTGATGATGAATTGTTTATGGGTGGCGGAAGAGCGTGATGCACTTTTTGCCGACGTTGAAGCGCACAAAGTTCTTGCTCTCGTACGTGAACGCGCACTTGTACTCGGAGCCGACGATGCAGTGCCACGTCGGCCCATACTTCTCCTCCATCCAGGTCTACCGGTGTGTCCTGTGTGAGTATTGATCCGTCCCAGCCAAACGAGTCACATGATCACGGGTACCTTGATATGCTTGGCGATCTCCTTCTCCTGCGTGAACTGCTCGAGCGCGACGCTCGCTTGTGTGATGGCGTCATTCTACAGTGGCTCACTCAGGTCAGTGGACATCAGAACACGATGGATGGGCTGGGACGACGCACCTTCATGTCGCCATGCTCATCCACTAACCATCGTCACACCCACATTGTCAGGACAATACTTTAGAGGGAAACAAAGAGAAAGGTACTACGCACTGTCAGTGTCCATTTGCTTCCCATGTTCGCGCGACATCGTTGCGCGATCCAACTCGCTTTCGTGGATCTGTTAGCCTTCCATTTCCCATTCCTCGCGACGTTTCGTGCTCTCACTTCAATTCGTGGAGCGAATTGAATTGGGTGTCACACGATTCATTGAATTGAAGAACCAAGCAGCCAATCACAAGCGACGAGGCCGTCGCGCTCTCCCGTTTGCCGCCAATTTTTCCTGTCGGCCAAAACAAAACTCAGTTGCGAGCGGCAAGGGGATTCCGAGCGACCATGACCCACGACCTGTCGGCGCGCATCGAATACTCGGAGAAGTACGTCGACGACCACCACGAATATCGGTACGTAAGGAAGCCGGCATCACCACAGCTGCGCCTTGGTGGTACACGCTGAGTTTAGACGCATAATGCGAATCGTAGCACTCGTAAGCTCACCGTTTGATCTCTCGGTAGGCTCTGGGAATGCTAACGTATCGTTGTCCGCTGTTGTATGCTACTGCAGCCATGTCATCCTGCCAAAGGAAATGGCGCGCCAGCTCCCCGACCGTTTGTTGACTGAGCAGGAGTGGCGCCACCTCGGCGTCCAGCAGAGCCGCGGATGGGTCCACTACGCTATCCACAAGTACGTGCTCTCGTTTATTTCCCATACTCATTCGTTAGAACCGTGCTGTACTCACCAGCGCTGGCGCTGCTGTGCTATGTAGGCCTGAACCGCATATTTTATTATTCCGACGCCCGCTCGGCACGGACCCCACGACCGGCCGTGTGAACCCTGTGCTGGAGAAGGAGGCCAAAGAAAAGTACGAGCAGGACTTCCAGTGAGCCGACACGGGATCAGTCTGCACAAGAGGGGGGAATACCGTGGAAACGAATGACATACTCGACCATGCAAGCTTACGGCGATGCGTGTGGATTCTCTTCGTTTGATTCGAGTGTGTCGTAAATGTACTTGGTGATGCATCTATAGTTCCTCTTCCATCGTCGATCAGTTGGCAACCAACTTGGTTACCATTTATGTGTCTGTCCAGGTTACCCTTCCTCCCTGAAGGTTACATTTCCAGAATATGGGTTGGTTTGAGAGAGCCAATGGGTCGAAGAACCCAGACCTCGAAAACATGGCCCGACCCGGTCTTCCAAACTGAAGAGCTGACCTTCCTCTACAAGAACCGTTGGTCGCGCGTGTTGTGGAGATGGATTCACTTTCGCTTGTCTCAATCTAACGTTGCTTTGCTGAGGCGTAAGTTACGTCAACACGACCACAAGCAAAATCTGGTGTGCTTGTGCGATCGAGTCTGCGAACGAACCGCCTGGGTTTCGTGCGACAGGATTGGTTGAGATGTTGATCCCATCCTGCTGATTGGTCAAACACTGTACCCACAGCCACAATGCGTGACGCGCCGACGTCAGTTGCATAGCTGCATCTCGCTCATTTCGATCCGGTGGGTCGAATCTCGCGCTTGGTGATTGGCTATAGAGCCATTACGGGGTGCTGACGCGGCGTCTGACGTCGGAAGACCTCCGTGAGTTGAAGTTAGAGCATGCAGGGTGGCAGTAACGACCGCAAGGTGGCTTCGAGGAAGGTCGAGGTCGTTATTTACGGAGTGGAGCAAAATCGCACTCTATAAATGGGACCTCAGACCTGCTTCGAGCGACAGGGGATCTATGTTGGGTTTCTGTGGACTGGATCCTCAACGCGCGCTGAATAAAGACTGGGGTCATGGAACCGACCAATCGTTGGGTGCTTCCAGCCTGAATCTTGTTTTTCTTGTTGGCTTTGGCTTCGCATTTTTTGGCGTATTTGGTTGGGTTCTCCCTCCCTTCCGTCGCATCCGCCCAAATCAAACGTTTTTTTGAAAACCCCTAGCCCGTTCGATTGACCTCGCTCCAGTCCGAGGCTAGGGGTTGACGCACCGTTGTCTACGTTGGCCAGCTCGCGGCAATATTCAACTTCGGCACCGGTGCTGCCGTGGCAGTGGGAGAGGCTTCAAGACCTCGCTGCTGGCACCCTTTGACAGCACGCGCCTCCCCTCCTGCTCTGCCAACAACACCAACAACCCGGCTGCCTGATCGTGTTCATTCTTCGATTGGATCCCCGCCCGGCCAACACCAACGTCTCTCCTTCGTGTTCCAACAATAACCTCCAACAACACCATGTCGCCTGCCCCGAACGCCAACAACCTCGCGCTGGTGAACATGCACACGAAGCAGAACGACGTGTTGGCCACGAGCGCGCTCAAGGATGCGCTCTCGTCGGACCTCAAGGCGCGGCCCGTGCCCGTGCAAGTCAAGATGATGGCGGGTATGGCCGGCGGCGTGGCCGAGGCCTGCATCTTGCAGCCGCTCGACGTGACCAAGACGCGTCTCCAGCTCGACACCAAGGGCCGCTACAACGGCATGGTCAACTGCGCGACGACCATCTACAAGGAAGAGGGCGGCCTTGCGCTGTACAAGGGCCTCACACCGTTCGTGACTAACATGGTGCTCAAGTACGCGCTGCGCTTCGGCTCTTTTGCGTGGTTCAAGGAGACGATCGCCGGTGGCCCGGACAAGAAGATCACGCCGCAGATCAACTTCATGGCCGGTCTCTCGGCTGGTGTTCTCGAGTCGGTTCTTATCGTCACGCCCTTTGAGGTCATCAAGACCCGCATGCAGAAGGAAGTCGGCGTCGGCCGCTACAACGGCCCCATTGACTGCGCGCGCAAGGTCATGGCGAACGAAGGCGTCACCGCGCTCTGGAAGGGCAACGTGCCGACCATGGTGCGCCAGGGCTCGAACCAGGCGTTCAACTTCATGGCGTTCGCGTGGCTCAACTCGAACGTGTGGCAGAAGGAGGACGGCGACGGCAAGACACTGCCGCCGTACGCAACGTTCATCAACGGCCTCATCGCCGGTTCGCTCGGCCCGATGTTCAACACGCCCGTGGACGTGCTGAAGACCCGGCTGATGGCGCAGGAGACCGTCAAAGGCCAGCAGCTCAAGTACCGCGGCTTTTTCCACGCCATGAAGCTCATTGCCAAGGAGGAAGGCCCGCTCGCGCTCTGGAAGGGTGTGCTGCCGCGCCTCACCCGTATGGCGCCTGGCCAGGCCATTACGTGGACGGTTGTCATGCGCGTGACCTCGATCTTTGAGAACATGGAGCAGGAGAAGCTCGACAAGCTCAAGTTTTAAGTGCACGCGGCGCTGTGTGTGTGTGTATCTCCCTTACCACCTCTCAAAGTTGCGTGTCCTAGAGCTCTTCTACCCCGCCTGCATTTCGACATTCTTCGATCTTTGCCCTCTGACTACCGCTATGATCTTTAAGTATAATAGACCATCCCCACAAAAACCAAAACGAGTCTCCATGCTGAACTCGCACGTGTCGTCTGTACCGGAATCCAGTCAGACGACCTCGAGATGTCGCGGCTCCCGAGCTGAAGACTCTCAAGAAGCACTTGGGAGCATTCTTTGTAGGCATCCCCAAAGAACCCCAGAGGTTGCGGCTCTTCAAGATGGGATGGTGACACGCCATGTACTACAGTAGAGTGGCGACATCTCGCCCTGTGTCCCATACTGGAACGTCGCGGAACTGTCGCCGTTTGAGCATTCACGTCGTGGAAGTTCGACCGTCCAAGTGTTTTGCGTCGTCCTTTCCCCACCAAAATCTGGAGCGAATCTGACGTGAACATGGCTGTCCCGAGGAAACATGGCTACATCCAGAACGAAGGCTCGCACGACCAGAGCGAGAAGGAAAAGGGAGGGAAAACCGGAGGACTCGTACGGTATTTGAATCGAGGACTTTGTGAGTCTGAATTATCGGTGAAGCACAATGGAAATGAAAGTTCGAAGAGCTACCTATGGCTCCCGTGCTTGTCGCGGTCTTCCTCATGGAAGAGAGGAGGAGGGTGGGATCCTCCGCGTCTTTTGAGCCAGACGCTCTGGCTATTACTACTGCTACTTGTGGTGGGATCTGCTTGCTTGGTTGGTACTTTGGGGGGACACGAGATCGGTTGTTTGCTTAGATGTCGACGGGCGACATCGACACGTCGGAACGCGCCGCGAGGCTCGACTTGCGGGGCACCGGCGGGAAGTCCTGCCGTATTCTGGCCTCGATCTCTTCTTCGTCGAGCCCCATGTCGCGATACCGCTGGATGGCCTGCAGCAGCGCACCGAGGCTGTTGGTCGCGCTTGACAGCCGGGACGGGAAACCGTAGCTGCTTCCGACCGATAGCATCGACAAGCGATCCAAGCCACCATGGCTGCTGCTGTTCTGGGACTGCAACGGCGGCGGCGGCGGCGCCCTTTGCTGGATCGGGTAAAAGCTCGTGGGCACGGCCATCTCGTTTGCGATGGCCTCTTCGTCCTCGTCATCGTCGTCGTATTCGTCACTGTCATACTCGTACGCCGAGCTCCGCGCTTCGCTGGGCACGTAGCTGCTGGCCGCCGACTCGAGCCGCGAGGCGCGCACGCTGCTGCCGATAATACTGCGCGACATGCGCGATGACCGCGCCATCGTCCCGCCGACGAGCTGGTGCCACGGCGCGCCGTGGTTGCAGCACTCGCACACGCCGCCTTTGTTCTCCTGGCCGGGCACGCGCTTCTTCTTGTAGCTCGTGCAGCCGCAGATATTGTCCGTGTCGCGGCCGAAAATGCACTGCCCGCGGCGGCCCGACTGCGTGCGGTTCTTGGCCATCTCTTCCCACAGCAGCGTGCGCGCCGGCACGGGCTTGGTGGGCACGAGCCCGGCCGCGCGCTTAGCCGCGTACTCCTTTGCGATTTCTTCGAGGATCTTCTCGGCCTCAATAATGCGGCGCTCGTTCTCTGGTAGCCACTGCGAGTGGTTCTGCGGATGGCCGCTGCCGTACGCGTGGCTTCCATGGTGATCGCCCATGATGGTCTTGGTCTTGTGATTCGGCGGCGGTGGCTCCACAAAATCCACCGACGAGGAAGACGACGAAGACGACAGTCGGCGCGACGCGCGGCCGTTCAGTCGCAGGCTGTCGGCGGTCGAGACCGTAAATGTCGTACTGTGCGGACTCGCGGGTGTGGGTTGCGGCGTCCACGGGCGCGACGGCTTGGAGTTCTGCGAGTGTGCGACGGTCCCTCTGCTCTCTTTTGGTCGGCCACTCGCGTCCCGACTCTGCTTGGTCTGCGCGTTCAACGTCGCGCGCACGCGTGCTCCCGCGCTGATTGACGACACGCCGCTGCTGGACGCCCCCGTCGGCTCGGCTCCAACTCCTGCTCCTCCGGTCGACGGTCCACTCCCTCCGCCGTGCGGCAGCCGCGCGTAATAGAGCTCTCTCTCGCTGCCCGTCTTGCTGGCTTTACCACCCATTGCCCGTCTGGTGTGGTTGTTGACGGTGCACACCGAATCACTGTCTCACACTTGACGGGGGCTCTCTCTGCCGCAACTCGGGTCCAGCGGAATACTGACTTGACGCGGCGGTCCCTTTGGTTGTGAGGTGGCGTGCGCGTCCCCTGCGGCTCTCTTGCAGTTCTGAGAGATGGAATTGTGAGGTTTGGAGGCACACGAGACCAATGAGGACGTTTCTGCTCTGCCCGATCCAGAGAGAGAGAGCGAACCTCGTGGTCGCAACGTTGGATGCGCCCCGTGTCGCTGATGCCAATGTGGATAGAAGAGAACGAGGGAGGATAGGGAGGCTGGTTCCTCACGGAGAGGGGAGGGTGGTGGCAGGTAGAAGCCAATGGAGGTCGGGAGCTCTCCCCTCCATGCACCGAATGCTCGACGCCTTCTTTTTCGAGCAGGTGTGAATTTCTTTCCTTCGACGATGGCACGATGCGACTGCCACCGCGGCGTGGCACACTGGACCGAACGGCGGGAAGCGACACGGCGCCTCGTGGTGGAAACCAAGGTCGAAAAGAACCGGTTTTGCCATGGGTTCGTGCCACGAGACTGGCTACCAGTCCCTGGGTATACCGACTAGGTTGGGAAAGACCCACAAGTTCAGCTTCTCGAAAGGATCCTGAGTTTAGCGACCACTTTTGACCCGTCCTGTTCTCAGATTTCTACCGAATTCCTGCACCTGAGAATCAAGCCAGCCGGCGATCATTTTGGTCGGGCGCGGGCAAGTGCAGCTGGGTGTGTAACGCCTGCACCGCGTTCGGCTCTTGTTCTCTTCCCCTGACCAGCACACTCCTCCGCCAGAAGTGCCGTGTACCACTCACGATCAAATGGGAGGATATGGCGTTGCAGTTCAACATGCCGATCCCCGACGCTGGATCGTGCCGTGCATGGTTACAGTACCAACAATCGTTGGGCCCTCTTGCACTGGTTTGTCTTCCACGCTTGCGGCCAGATCGAGTATGGACAGAATTGCTCTCGGTGTCGGGTGGCTTGTGGGTGCAACAATGTAAATGAGTCTCTCCATGTCACAGTCTATTTGGCTAGGATACCAGACAACGCTTGACGCTCGTGAGTTGTCGATGTTGTGTTTCCATATCCATCACTAGTGCACTGTATCCAGGAATAAGATCACGTGGAGGAGGATGTGGAGGCAAAAGATTCGACACGTTTACACCTTTGGCATATCGTTTTCTTTGTTTTATGCGTGTTTTGTTGGCGTTGGCAAAACGTGTGGGCAGAGAGAAGTTCAGTCCGTGCGTCGGAATGGTTTCCGGACGGTGGAGGATTCGTTTGTCGTCACTAACTGAACGGCGGCGAACTCCGGACACAAATCCAGTGTCCAGAAAAGATTGGATGAACGGAAGCCGAACGCCTCTGTGTTTCTGAGTGTAGCTTGTGCATGGCACGATGTGCCACACTCACACTGGGTCCCACTAGCGTCGCTAGTAGCGAGGGGGTTGGAGCCACTGGACTCCAGAGGCTGCGCGCTGGACTTCTTGTCCCATCCTCTGGCGCGACGCCGCTTCTCAGAACCGTGCGGCAACTGCCACGGCGTCGCTTGCGCAATAGGTACATAGTGGCAAAATAAGACCAGTGTGGCAGTGCAGTGTGCGTGGCCACAGCTTCAACGTCATAGTGAACCTGGGGTATGTCTCCCGCGGCGACCACCGCACACAGAGACTAGCATTCGAGACTCCTCTGGGTGCATCTGTATCTATTGCTACAGCTTACTACGACTGCCTGAGCGGACCTCACTGGATCTAGATCACGGTGCGGCACAACGTACAACTTGGTGGCACGTCTTGGCTCTCAGACAACAAGGACCAAAGTTCCAGACATTCGCCATCGAAGCTGTGTTGGCATGCCGCTGTTGTGATCTCTGGATCTTCCCAACACTCGAGTGCGTCCCAACAAATGCTACATGTGCCCTTGCGCTGCTTTGATGCCTTGGACGCAGCAGGAATTACCAGCTCGGCAGCCTCTGCGTCGTCTCACGACTTGATCACGTTGAGCAGGCTCCCCACTTGACCCATCAG
>JAADXJ010000946.1:0-12508 GCA_023337735.1 Pythium biforme
GCTCGACGGAGCCACAGCCTCGAACGAACCGAAGCCGCCAGATGACACCTCGAACGACGCGTTGCGAGAGCTGCTCGATACATCACCCGACGTCGCCGTCGTCGTCGTCTCCGACGTGATCGTCTCCTCCACCGATACCGTTGCTGTCTCGAACGCACCAAAACCGCCGGCCCCGCCGACATCGAACGACGCGTTGCGAGAGCCGCTCGCACTGCTGCTCGACACCGCCGCAACACCACTATCGCTCGACGGAGCCACAGCCTCGAATGACCCGAAGGTTCCAAAACCTTCAGTATTGTCAAATGATCCGAACGACGAGTCGTCGAATCCAATGACGGACGCTTTGAATGAGCTAAATTCGCCAGACGTATGTGGCGATTCACCAGCAGTATTAACCGTTTGAAACGCCGTGAATGAAGTCGAAAAGTCGGAAAATCCGCCAGTCTCCCCCGTTTCTGTCTGGAAGGAATCGTGTCGGGCATCATCCGACGTAGTTGCCCCAAACTCTCCAAAGCCGGCACTGGAGCCCGTTTTGGTGACCGAATCCGACGTACCGAACGCACCGAAGCCTCCAAAAGAGGTCTCTCCGTCGGCGGTAGCCGCTTCTTCAGAGGTAACAGAAGGGCTGTCGAATTCTCCAAACGTTCCAAACGACGCGCCAAATGATGCATCTTCCGAAGTCGACTCTCGAGTTTGTTCAAACGAGCCAAAGCCGTCGAATCCGCTGGTTGTTCCGCTCACTGAATCCGCGGCGTCGCCAAAAGCGCCGAAACCAAAGCCTGAGGAATCGGCGGCTGGGGTTTCGGCCGTAGTAGCCCCGAAGTCCGCAGCAAATGCTGCAAAGCCAGCGCCCCCAATCTGCTCGATTGTCGAATCATTGGTCTTCGAACCCGGGGTAGACGTGGGCAGAGGCTGAAGCCCGGAACGACTCGGCAGAGGGTTCTTTGCTCGCTCCGTCTTCTTCGATGTCGGCGAGTCAACAAGCTTGTTTGGCCCTTCTTTTCGGAGTGAAGACGTTCTCGACTCAGGCTTAGATCCTTCGGTAGCTGTTGTCAAGCTCGTTGAAGCCGAATTGTCCGGCATATTTTCGTCGATTTCGTTGCCAGCATCTAATGCACTGAATATCGACGCTTCACTAAGCGCGAATATATCGAACTCTGGGCCAGAAGCGCCATCTTCAGTAGCGATGGGGCGAGGGAAAAAATCCAAAACTGATGCAATCAGATCGCTGGTCGTGCTCTGCGATGCCGTTCCGATAAGAGCTGAAGAGGACATCGACACATTTTCAGTGAAAAATCGCGATGACGTTCGTGACGAGGACGACGCTTGATCCGGAGGCGACGACACCGGAGAAAACACGAGTAGCGACGGCGGCGAAGGTGGGGGAGCTGAGAAGCTGGAAGAGGGATTCACGGGTTCGTTTAAACCTCCCCAAGCAGTCGCGTCTGTCGGTTCGGCAGCGAAGGCGGCAAAGCTGGAAGCAAAGCCTTCTGTCGTCGCTGACTTTGATGGTCCTTCAAACTTAGATTCGCCCCAACCACCAGTTGTTGCTATCGACTGGGACAACTCGGTTTCTAACTGAGCCAGCTCTCCAAAGGATGCCCCGCCACCTCCAAATGAACTTTCGCTCCCCCAATCGGCGGCCGTAGAGATACCGGCACTCGCGACCGGGCTCGGGAACGCTCCCATCTTGCCAAAGTCGTCAACAGTCGGAGAGAACAGGCTTCGAGCTGGTGCGTCGATTCTCGGCGACTCAAAAGCCACACTCTTAAATACTGCTTGGGATCCGGGATTTAGGTCTTTAGTCGCTTCCGCGGCTGACTCACCAACGAGGCTCCCGGTAATCTGCGCGACCCCTTGATGAGGGGGCGACAACAGAGATGGAGGGAGTGTGAGCTCTTGGCGCACGCTGCTTGAGGATGCTGGCTCGAAACCCTGGGACGTCTGAACCTTCAAACTCTCGTACCGACTTGCAACTCTACTGGCCGTTCGAGCAGTGGGAGGCAATTGCGCCAGGAGTGTTGGATTCTCGGCGCGCTTTGTCTGCAGCTGAGTCACGAGCGCATCTCGGCTTGCTTCCAGCTGTCTGCGCTGCTGCTTCAACTCGCTCAGTTGCCGTAGCAGTTCTGACGTATCGTTCATCTTCCCAGCTCGAGAGAGCGATAGCTCCAAGGAAAGACTCGCGGACTGCGTTCGTTCCAACGTACTCACTTCACTTCGAACAGAGTCCACTTGCTGTCGCAAGATCGTCTGCAGCTGGTCGATGGTTGACATGTCGACAGCCATGGTGAGTGCTGGCGGCACTTTCACATGCAGCTCTTGCACCTGACACACCAAATCTTCCACAAATCGTTCCATGTTCCTCCGCGAGGCGTCTTTCGACGCGTCTATGTGCGCGATGGCCTTGGTAGTTGACTGATGGTGGTAAGCCTACGAGGGTTCAATCATCAGAAAAAAAAATGCAAGGAAACAAATCCCCACTCGGACCTCTTGCCTACCTGCTTTTGGAAAAGCTCAACGTTCGACGTCGACGCAGCCAGTTTATCGCCCGATGCTGGAAACGTGGTGGTCGTGAACGCGTGGTCGTGTAAGAAAGCCTCAACATTTACCGTAGTTTGCATCCGCAGAGGTTCCCCGCTCCCAAATCCATGGGAAGTAGCCGACGTGGATGACTGGGGCGGTCGCCACAACGCGACAGCGAGCTGCGGAAACAGATAACTCGGAAACTCGAGCGGTAGCTTGTCGAGCCCGCGCTTCGTGCGGCACACGATGAGGTGCATTGCAATCGCAAACTCGGACCGGTGGACACGCGCGCGGGCCTCGCCATGCAACGCCAGCGACTGCACAACCAGCGACAGCTCTTCCAGCTCCTGTAGCACCGCGCGCATTAGTCTCAATTTCGTCAGAGCAGCGATGATTCCACCCACAAAACGCACCTGTGGCGCCATGCCCGACTTGGCGTAAAGAGCCATCGCGTCGCCGTGGGCGACGAACCCATCGCAGTCTGGCGCGAGCGTCTCGAAAATCGCTTGGTAGCGCGCGTCGTCGGCGTCGGCCATCGCGTAGATCGCCGCATCCACCGCTTCCTCTGGATGTGTGTGAAGGGAGGGGGAACAACAAGATACCGTACATCAGTATAGTGAGTGATACAGCCACGTTTTGCGATCCACGACCGAGGGCTCACCGGCGAATCGCGGCGGCGGTAGCGCGAGCGCCGCCGCGCGCGCCACGGCATCTGCGTCGAACACGTCGTGGCCTTGCTGCGCCATGGCCACGAGCCGCAGCGCCGCGTCAAACTGCTCGCGCGCGAGGAAGCGTTGCTGCTGGCTGTCGGCGAGCGTCCAGATCTGCTTGAGCGTGGCCACGGGCAGCCCAGACCGCGAGAAGAAGCCCACGGCCTGCGCGCCGCCGATGCGGCCCTGTCGCTCCGAATCCGCCGCCAGGAAGAGCCGCGCGAAGAGCGCGTCGGCCGCCATTTCCCTCCCCCGGACACGGTTTGTTTCCCTTTTGGTTTGCTTCAAGGCCGAATATCCGAGGGGGGAGGCACCACATGGCAAACGGACGCGAGGTTTTTTGGAGATAAAACCTCCCACAAGAATATTGGGCCCCATGGGGCACATGTACTGGGATACGTTCAACTAAATCTACTGAATCAAGATCTGGGATGAAAACATTCTTTAATGAAGGGTTGTATCGTACACTACAGGTTCGAAGCTGTTGGTGGCTCCATTCGGTCTCCATTC
The DNA here is from genome assembly GCA_023337735.1 of Pythium biforme. Taxonomy (NCBI): domain Eukaryota; phylum Oomycota; class Peronosporomycetes; order Pythiales; family Pythiaceae; genus Pythium; species Pythium biforme. The sequence goes on from JAADXJ010000946.1 coordinate 3,744, forward strand.
ACAGCAAGCAAGACGACAATGGCGACCACGGCTCCGTCGATCGCTGCGCCTGCCGCAGCTGACGCGCCCGCGCCTGCTGCTGCTACGACCGATGCGCTTATCGTTGCTGACCCGCTGATCCCGAACGGCATGTGGTCGAGTCCAGAAGTGATTGCTGAGGGCTCGCTCGTGATTTTGTTCGAGAGCCACAACTCGCTCACGTACTGCTACGCGACGCGCGGCGAGGTGTTTTACAACCGCCACGGCGACTTCCACCACAACGACATGATCGGCAAGCTCTTCGGCGCCAAGATCGTGTCGCGCGACAAGCACGGCCGCGGTGGCTACATGCGGCTGCTGGCGCCCACGCCCGAGCTCTGGAGCCGCGCGCTGCGCCACCGCACGCAGATCGTGTACTCGCTCGACGCGTCGGCCATCCAGTTCAGCGCGGCGCTGCGTGCGGGCCACCGCGTGGTCGAAAGCGGCACGGGCAGCGGCGCGTTGACCACGTCGTTCGCGCGCACGGTCGCTCCGCACGGCCACGTGTTCACGTTTGAGTTCAACCCGCACCGCGCGCAGGTCGCCAAGGAGGAGTTTGCGCGCAACGGGCTCAGCGACGTGATCACGGTCGACTGCCGCGACGCGTATGGGGATGGCTTCCCCGAGGAGCTCGCTGGCACCATCGACTTGGTGTTTTTGGATCTGCCGTGCCCGTGGCAGGCCATCGACCACGCAACCAAGATGCTCAAGCAAGGCGGCCATTTTGCGAGCTACTCGCCGTGCATCGAGCAGGTCCAGAAGACCTGCGACGCACTGCGCGAGGCCGGCTACGAAAGTACGTATGACACGGGACAGTTGTTTGGTGTCAAACTAATGGTTGGTTGTGATGTGTAGAGATCCGCACGATTGAGACGCGGCTCATGCCCTTCAGCGCGCGCCGGGTCGAGCTGCCGACGCCCGACTTTGGCTTTGGCCCGACGTCCAGCAGCACCACCAATTCCGAGGATGCCAAGGCTGAGACCGCCGAGTCGACGGCCGAGAGCAACGGCAACGACGACAGCGCCGCGGAGACGACGGGCGACGCGGAGGCGCCGCTGACCGCCAAGAAGCGCCGCCTGAACGCGAAGTTTACCGGCGACACGCTGATCGCTCGCAAGGACGCCGAGATCCGCGGCCACACGGCGTTCCTGACGTTCGCGTCCAAGTTTTTCGACTAGACAAAGGATAGACGGCACACACACAAATGCGTGCCCCACTGTGTATTGTGATCACCATGCAAGAACAAAGTATACAAAGAATACAACCATCATCCCCTCCCTATAGCGTCTAATCCATATGTCCGTCGTTCTCTTATGGGCGGTTGAAAAAGCCCAAGAGGTCTTTGATGAGGATGTTCCAGCCTAGCGAGATGATGATCTCGACCACGAGCAGCCAGATGATGATCCACTCGAGCTTTGTGCCGTGCTGCTGCGTGAGTTCTTGATTCAGGACCTCCACGCTGTTCCCACAGTGAACCACAACCATCAATCAGTACCTACCAAGTAGTTGCACACACAGCGCCACACCACACGTACAGTTCTCGGAGAATGTCGAGCCGTTTGTTGAGGATCTTGACGCGGTTGTTCACGTCCAGGTACTTGACCATCTTCTTGTAGAGCGGCTCGTACTCGTCGTCTTCCCACAGGAAATCCGGTTCGTCGAGAATGTCCGAGTGCAAGTTGACGTCCGCGAGCTCGATGAAGAGCTGGCCGATGAGCTTTGAGATGTCGGTTTGCGAGTACTGGATCGAGCCGGTCGTCGCGAGGTTGAACGGGATGTGCTTGGTGTTCCGGATGCGGTCCTCCACGCGCTCCTCAAAGACGTCGAGTTTGGCGGACTGCGACATCGCGAACGAGATCGCCAGCTTCTCTTCGACGTTGGCCGTGCTGAGAAAGATCGCATCATTCGCCACGCGGCTCACGTCGCCGTATGTGAATTCCATGTCCTCGGCCTCGATCTCGGCCACGCGACCCGTCGAGAACGCCGCCAGTGCCTGGATATGGGTCGCCTCTTCCTCGCGCGTGAGTCCCCAGAACACGCAGCAGCCCGTGGCAAAGTAGAACGCGTCTTTGCGCTGCAGCAGCCACGCCACGTCGTCCTCACCATCCTCGTCGTCGTCGTCATCGTTGGACTGCTCCCGTGGCTTGTACGACGCGTGGACCACGCCCATGTACATCTTATTCTTCCAGCCGCGCAGCGGCAAGCGCGCTTTCGTCGCACTGGCTTTCGCGTCGTCTCTATCCTTGGCGCCGCCGCCGCGGTCGAGCCACTTGAGCAGCTTGAACACACTGATTTGGTCGCTCGTGCAGTACGCGGCGATGCGCGCCATGTCGGACCGGTCGGTCGGCGGCGCCTGCAGCTGCTGAAGCACTTGGCGGTGCTGGTCCACGTCCGAGGCCGACCGGTAGCGCGCGCGGCGCGCCTTCTTGCGCGGCACGAGCAGCCCCTCGGGGGTGGCGGTCGTCGCCTTCTCCATGGTTGTCGCGAGCGTCGCGACCTTGGAGCGGAAGCCCGCCCACTTTGACTTGCGCTTGGCGAGCCCGAGGCTCGTGGACGCCGAGCTGTCGCTCGCGTAGCTCAGCGGCGTGGGCGTCGACACGGCCTGCTGCGCGCGCCGCCCGTGGAGGTGGTGCGCGTGGACCGACGCGCCACCGAACGCCGCGCGCGTCGCGGCGTCGTCGCGTCGCTCTTCATCGTTGCTGTCGCTGTCGCTGTCGCTGTTGCTGTTGCTGCCACTGCGGCTACTGTCGCTGGCGTGAGGCTGCTTGGTGGGCGGCGCTTTTGGGGGGCTTCCGTTGCGCCTCACGCTGCGCCGACGCAGCGTCGGACTCGCCGGCTTCGGCTCTTTCCACGCGACGCCCGTACCGCTGGAGCTCCCGCGCGGCAGCAGCGGAGAGCTCTCGTTCGTCGCCATGCAAGTGGCGTCCTGATGGGGCACTTGGAAAGATTCGTTCTCTCCGTTGTTGGCACTTTCCAAGGGGCACGCCAAAGCGACAGAAAGAAACGAGGACAGCGTCAGTACCTGTGAGAATGGATATATGGGCGTCAACAAATGCTCACCCATGGGACTAAACCCTGTGAGAATGGATTCTTGAAGTTTGATCGAGAAGGATTTGATTGGTGAGAATGAAGATTCTGAAAATGATCTGATTGGGCCATGTTTACGGAGGCGTCCTGTCAATTGGGTCATATTCGAGAAGCTTCACACAATGAGCTTCAACATGATCCTTCCGTCTTTCTTTGCCTCCGCCCCTATGGCGTGCGCAGTTCACCCGGCCACAAACCTGGCCGCCTTGGCGATTACAGCAGGGTGCTAGTATACACGGGAGCGCTGAAGACCCGATTAGAAAAATGGAGAAACGCAAGTTCGAGTTTGGTCGTGTTCGTGTTGGTTTTACAAGGGTGCTACTACAGTAGTTGGTTTCTCCTGTGCGTCGTGATAGACGCCGGCGACATCAAGGCGGGTTTCGAGGCTAAGTGGATCGTGTGGTCGTGATTATCGCTCTATTCGTCGCTCTGGGTCTCCTCAGAGCTGTCGTAGTTGGGGTCGTTGCGGTCCATCGCCGGCACCGCGTTGCTCTCACCCGTGTTAAGGCCCCAGTTGTGCGCACCCGCACCGCCTATGGCAGAGATTGCAGACGCATCATACATAAACACCAACGCCCAATAACAAAAGATCCAACAAAACCAAACATACCTTTCTTGGCGCTGGCAACGTCCGAGCCGGCGCGGCCCCGCGAGTGGCGGTCCTTGTGGTCGTTCTTCTTGTTGGTCAATTCGCGGCTCTGGGGCATGGTGTGTTGTTGGTGTTGTTGGCGTTGGGGGTCTTGTTATTGGAAAAAAAACACTTGTGTGCGTTGGATGAAGTGAATGGAGTTGTGAGCCGTTCCACCCACAACCCACGCGCACGCTCGCTCAATGGGTTGGCGTCGTGCGTGTTTCTTGCTTGTCTGTGGCACATGCCATCCCGCCCGAGACGACACAGGTTCTCGACAAAGAGACGCAGCTGCAGACGGGGTGTTGCGATCTCCAGATCCTGTCGGGGGTCGGCGGCAGATGAACCAAAGCGGACCAGAAAATGGGTTTTTGGGTGAATCAGTAGGTTCGCCTGCGTAGGTACTTAGCAACATGGCCACAGGATCTAAAACCCAAAGCGTCTTGGCGTGCTGCGCAGGGGCGTCTTGGCGTGCTTCATGGACTTGTCCACGCGCCCGGGCGTCGCCACCGCCATGCGTGGCTTCTTCTGCAGTGCGCTTTTGGAGCCCATGTCGTCGTCCTTCTCGCGCAGCGCCGTCGCCATCTCCAGCTCCATCGACTTGGCCTCGCTCTGTTCCTTGGCGCGCTTGAGCAGGCGCGACTTGTACGATTCCTTGACGCTAAAGAACATGGGCCCGAGCTCTGCGAGCCACTCGCCTTCGACGGCAGTTGCACACTGCATGTACTCCTTGGTCGTGTAGATGAGCTCGTGGTAGACCACAAAGTCGGGGGTGTAACCGAGCCCAAACAGTGCCGCGCTCGGGTGCAGGTTACACGGCATGCCCGTGAGCATGTTGACGTACTCGCCGATGCCCTTGATCTGCGCCGAATTGTAAAAGTACGCCGAGCAAATGGCTTTGCGCACGACGTCCCACGTGCCGCCGCACGAGACGAGCCGTACTTTCTGCTGTTTCATGATGTCGACGAGCTGCTCGCGCACTTCGCGGGCTTTCTTGAGTCCTTTCGAGTGGATAAAGTGGTCGGTACACCACTGGCCCGAGTAGTTGTTCATCTTCCACTGGTTGTACACGTTCAGTAACGTGAGGTGGTCGCTCTCGGGCACGAAAAACTTCTCTCGCGAGGCATCGCTCTCTTCTTCGCGGTCTTTCGGGCGAAAAAAGACGCTTGGTACCGACAGCATCGACACGATGATTAACACCTCGGCCGAGCAGCCGAGTTTTTCGCTGAACAGCAACATCTTGGCCAGTGGGGGATCCAACGGGAACACAACCATTTTCTTGCCGATCTCTGTGAGCTCGCCCGTGTTGTCGAGCGCACCAAGCACCCATAGCTGATACATCGAGTTAGTGATGTTATCCTGCGGCGGCGGATCCATAAAGTCAAACTCGAGAAGGTTCTTGACACCAAGCGACTTGAGCAGCAGTACTACGGAGCCAAGATTCGTGCGCTGGATTTCCGGGATTTGGGCTTCGAGCATCTCATGGACGTACTGACGCTCGGTATACAGTCGATAACTGTACCCGGGACCGGTTCGGCCAGCTCGACCGGCTCGCTGGTTGGCATTCTGCTGACTGATCGGGTTGACTTGGAGTGCATCCATGCCAATCTTCGGGTTGTAGACCTTGACTTTACAGTAGCCCGTGTCGATCACGTACTTGATACCATCCACTGTGAGCGAAGTTTCTGCGATATTGGTGGACACGATACACTTGCGGACATCGGACGCATCGAAAATCTTGGCCTGCAAGTCTGCAGGCAACTGCGAGTACATGGGGAGCACCATCAGCGGCGGCGCGCCGTCGATCTTGCCCATGCGTTCAGCGAGCACGTAGCACGTCGCCTCGATATCTTCTTGACCCGTCATGAAAATGAGAATGTCGCCCGGCGGATGCGACAAATGGATCTGGATGACTTGCTTCACGGCGGCATCAACGTAGTCCTCGGACGGCGACTTTGCGAAATAGGTCTCGACGTGGAACGTACGGCCCGGAATCGTGAACATCGGGACACCACCGAAAAAGCTCGCAAACTTGTCGGCATCCAGCGTCGCCGACGTCACGATGAGCTTGAAGTCGCTGCGTCGCTGCACGACCTTTCGCAGGATGCCAAAGAGCACGTCGGTGTTGAGCGCACGCTCGTGCGCTTCGTCCATGATCACGACCGAGTACGAATCCAGATCGGCTTCTCGGAGCGACTCGCGCAACAAGACACCTTCGGTCATATACTTGATCACGGTCTTGTCCGACGTTAAATCTTCGAAACGGATGGCGTACCCGACTTCGTCGCCCAGTGTGACGCCCACTTCTTCACTCACACGCGCGGCAACGGACATGGCGGCCACTCGACGCGGTTGTGTACAGCCGATCATCCCGTAGTTGGCGTATCCTTCTTCGCGGAGATACTGCGTGAGCTGCGTGGTCTTGCCCGAGCCGGTCTCACCGACGATCACGACGATCTGGTTCTCTCGGATTACCTGTAGCAACTCTTCTCGGCACTGGTAAATGGGCAGGAATCGACGCTGCTCCTGGATCGTGCGCGTCTTTGCGAAATCGCTCACGGCCTTGGACTTCTTGAGGTGCGTCGAGAATTGGTTGTCGGCTTTGTAGTTCACGGCGCCATCGGCGGGAACGTGCGTGTCATCCGGTTCGCCGTCGCTGCCTTCGCCGCCGGCCTCTTGCGCCTTCACGCCGATGGCATCACCCATCTTGCTACCACCCAACTCCCAAAAGCGCTTGCGCATCTTGGATCGCTCGCGCTGCTCGCGCACTTGCCGCAGCAGCTCGCTTCCTTTGCGAGCACACACCGCGAGGTCCGATGTCGGGTCTTTCACGGTCGACACCATCTCGGTCTGCGTGGTGAACGACACACGACCGTCCAAGAAAGGCGGCTTGGTGTTGTGTACCATGATCTGCACGCGCGCGTCGAGCTCGTCGTCAAACTCGGTCTCGTGGCGCGTCTTGGCGACCACGCCGCTGGTCAGTAGCCGGTTGTTCTCCCAGGCCTCCTGGTCGACGTTCAGCGCCGACGCACGCGCCGACATGCCACGGAGCTTGTTCTCGCCGCGCGCACGCGTCTTGGCCAACCGGTCCTCCATCTCCTGGAACTTTTCCTTGTTGCCCAAGAACACGTGCTCGCTGTGGGCCTCGTACCCGACGCCGTCGTCGTTGAGGTAGAACTCGCGGTCAAACTCTTCTTCGACTTCGTCGTCGTACTGCTTCTTCGGCCCACCCTCACGTCGTGACGCTGCGCGCCACCGGCCATGGCCTCCTCTGACCTCGTCGTCGTCCACTTCAAACCCGTTGCGATCGCGCATGGCCGAGCGCGCAGTGCTGTTGGTTACCTCATCGTCGTCGTCGTCGCCATTTCGGCCACGCACCATCGGACTCGGCGTCGGGTCTTCCCACTCGCCACCGCCACGGCGGCTGCTTCTCGCTGATGAGGAAGACGACCGCGGCGCCGTGCTGGGTGTGTGCACACTGCGCAGCTGCTCGGGCTCGTCCCACTCGCTGTGGTTGAGCGCGCGCGAGCGCTCCGATCGCGCCGTCAGCGGCGTCGACGAAGAGGAGCGTCCGCTTTGCTCGCTGCGCTTGGCCTCGGCGAGCCGGTCTAACCCGAGGGCCGACCCACCACCACCACCACCGCCACTGCCGTTGCCTTTGCGCTGCTGCGTGCTAAAGAGATCCGCCGCCCGCGACGATGACGACACCGACGGCGCCCTGGAAGAAGCGGACGAAGAGTGGGAACTATACCGACTCTCGCTGCGTCTGTCTCTGTCGCTAGATGAGCGCTCGTGGCGGCGGCCTCGGCTTCGGCTGCGCTCGCGTCGGCTGCGCGGTGGTGGACTCGGACTGCGACGCCGCCGGCTCCGAGACCGCGACCGCGACGGCGACGGCGACGTCCTGTCTCTGCGCGTCTTGTCTTTCGTGCTCTCGCGCGACGGCTCGCGGCTGCGGCTGCGGCGCTTCATGACGTGGAGCCCGCCCGCGCGGTCCATGGTCGCGTCGAAGGTTTCCTTCCTCTTTAGCTTTGTTGGGGAATGGATGCGGGGAGGGATACCGGTAATCGTATGCGCTCTTATAGAGAGCATACATACCCCATCGTAACCTCTTTCTATTAGAACAGGAATACCGTATTTGAACAGAATAAAATACGGTATTGTTCCAACTGGTTCGCGCCCAACGAGGCGCCGACCTGGTCTGGTTTGCGCGCCAACCACGACCGATGGTCTGTAACCTGTGGTCCACGGGTTATAGACCATCACTCTCCCACCTATCATCGATGGGTACACTCCTTCGTTCACATATATCAGTACTTGCCGCCCTCGGCCAACAACACGACACTCAACACCAGACCGAAACACCCGGAATTCTCCCACCTTTCGACCGTCATGGCCACGCGCGGAAGCCTCCGCAGCGAGACGCGCGCGACGCAGGCGGCGCTGCTGGGGCGTTCTCCTGATGCAGTCGACGCGACCGACGACGCGAACGCCACGCCGCCGCCGTCGCCGCAGAGCGCGTCCGTGCTGCGCGCGTTTGGGCTCGCGACCGACAGCGACGACGACCACGACGACGATGATGTAGCGATGAAGCACAACACAGCGTCGGACTCGGACTCGGACTTTGCAGAGACGCCGCACAAGGGCAAGAAGCGCCGCTTGAGGCAACGTGGCGCCGAGCCCAAGCGCCAAGCGCCGCCCCCGCGAGACGAAGAGGACGAAGACGAAGAAGAGACGCAAGTGGCCGCGACACCGCTGCGGTTCAAGAGCGACCGCCGCGCGCGTGCGCAGCAGAACTGGGTCGACGACGGCTGTGCCGCGACGTTTGAGGCGCGCATACAGGAGCTCTCGCACTCGATGACGCAGAGCGTGCGCGACAAGCGCGCGACGTTTTACAACAACCCACCGACCAGTGTGGACCACGAAGAAGCCGATGAGTTGGACGACGGCGGGTTCCACGACGACGACGGTGCAGAAGAGCAGGCTGGTGGGCTTACTGTCCCAACAGGCGACGACGATGAGGATGCCAAGCGCA
>JAADXJ010000947.1:0-12486 GCA_023337735.1 Pythium biforme
CATGCAAACATCCAGTCAACATCATATCCTTTCGTTCTGTCGCGATCGACGCCGTGGTGAAGGGAGGACGCACCGGTGGAACGTGGTGCCGTCGTAGGCGCCGCACGCGCAGAGCGCGAGGAAGTTCTAACGAGCAGACAAGAGAAGCGAGAGATACGTTAGCCGTGTGGGGTAGACGCTCAGGAGGCAGATCGAGAGAGCGCTGGACCTCAGCAGTCTTGGGCGTGGTGTCGCAAAAGACCTCGAGCTTGATGTCGCCGGCGGTCGTGTGGAGCGTGACGGACTGAACGAAAGAGAGGGATAGACGATAGACCGAAGGCACACGCGTGCGCATATACATGGAGCAGTTGGCATGAGTATAGCTGCGTCTAACGAGCGATGGAGCGCGCGCGCAGACGATAGACGCGGCGAACGTACCATGGTGGTGGTGCTTCCTTTGGAGGTGTTTTGGGCTTTGTGCCGTGGACTGATTGGAACCGACCGGTTAGTTTTGCATTAGCTTTATCGACAGCTACACAAACTAAGCTATTTAATGGGCTCAATTGATCATGGGGAGCTCAACCTTGTGGAGGACACAATACTGTGTGAAAACGAGCACGGATAGGAAGGCGAACGTGACGGGGAATGCGGCCCTGCGTTTATACTGTCGATGGTTTTGCTGTTTGTTTCTCATGACTCCACAAAACACTTGCTCTTTCTTGGTTGCTCCTCTTTCTCGCAACAGTATCCTCTCTCTCTCCTCCAGGCTTGGGTCGGGCGAGGTCTAACACGTCGACTCGGCGTCGCTCTCCGTATCTTTCCGTGGAGCGATTCTTTACAAGTCCGCCATTTCGTCGGGCAGCTCGTTCGGGTTCACGAGACCGGGCACGGCCAGCTTGGCGGCCATGTCCTGCTGCTCCTGGAGGTGCGCGCGCGCCATGTTCTCCTCGAGGAACAAGTCCGTGTTGTCCTCGCCGGCAAACTCCTTAACGTTCACGAGGAAGTCACGCAGGTGCTTCTTGAAGGTCGGCAGGTCCTTGTTGACGTCGAAGCACCCAACGACATACTCCACGACTTGCGTCCGGGAGAGGTTTGGGAACGACGTGCCGATCAGGTTGGCGACGTAGTCCTTGAGGAAGGCCTGGCGAAACATAGCAAGTCAGCAGTTGTTCTCACATGCCACACCTACACGGGGAAGAATTGCGTACCGAGTTGGTCTGGCCCATGGGCACCGTCGGCGGGTTCGGGAGCGACTCCCACAGCGGAACATTCACTTGGTTCTGTTCCACGACCGAGAACATGTGACGAAGGATAGCGGCGTGCAGCTTAAAACCAGGCTTGTGCAGGCGGTCCGTGAGCACAGCCAGGATGTCTTGCAGCAACACCAGGTAGAAGGAGCGGTAGAACCCAGCCGCGATCTGGGCGTCGCTCTGGATGTTCAAGAGCAACGCGAACAACGTGGCAAGACCCTACAGATAAAGAAAAACACACACGCACAATCAGAATGATCCACCACGCACAATCGCTCTGAGTAGGCGAATGCACGTACCGTTTCAGCGACATTTCGCTCCGTGTGCTTGAAAGCCCAGATGATAGAATCCACGACAAGCTTCTGCAGTTCCTGCGGCAACGCGAAGAGCGACTCGAAGCAATACTCGTTGACGGCCTTCAGCAGCTCGAAAAAGTTCATTCTGTGCTCCGGGTAGTCTTCAAAGTTCTTCGTGATCATTTGGAGCGTGCACTCGAAGACAGCGTTCAGAATGCGCGGCACGAAGGAGGTGATCGATTTCTTGAGGCGGTTGATGATCGTCGCGAGCAGGCTCAAGACCTCCGACTCCTTCGCCCCCGAGGTCGAGTTCTGGTAGTCCGTGAGGACCGTCTCAAGCATGGCCGGCATGAAGTGCTGAAGAACGACCTGGCGCGACGCATCGTTACCAGTCGCCGACACCACAAACGCATCCAGGAGACGCAGCGACTCGCGCTTAGCGCCACGCATAGCGCGGACCTCGGAAGACTTCACTGCAATCTCACCACCTTGCTCCACAAGCTGCGCAATGCGCTGCGTGTATGCCGCGTAGACATTCAGCATATCCTGGAAGATGTATCCCATCTGGGAGTTGAATCCGTTCGCCGCACTCGGTGCGACTTGGCCGCTGCCATCCTTGGCGTTCGTGGATGTGATCGCTTTGCAGACACGCACGTTTGTCCGGATGATCTTGATAATCTCCTTGATGCCCTGGCCGCTGTAGAGGAAGTTGATGTCGGCGGCCGCCTGCCCCATGATCGCCTTCCACGCCTCGTTCGGGAGCTCCATCAAGCGTCCTAGCAAGACCTCCTTGCGCCCAGCATCCAGCTCGGCTGCAAGCATGGAGGCAACAGCCTCGTAGAAAGTGTGGACCTGGTGCGTTTCCAAGTCGCTCATAATACGATGGAGACCCTCAAGCAACTCTTCCACAAACGGCCGCGACTCGCCGACCTGGGTGACGACAAACTTCTTACGACACTTCTGAGCAATCTTCAGGAACGTGTCGCAAGCCATATCCTGGACTCCAGGGTGTAGTTCGTGCATGAACTCGAACAACTTGTTCACGACCGTCCGCAGGAACTTCCAGTGCGCGCGCAGGAAGCGCGGGTATTGACCGACAACGTACATGATGTTGGATGCGACAACTGCCTTGTTGTCCTTGCCACGTTTCAGCTCGCACAGCCCCAGTAGGTCTTTGATGACAGTGACCAAGAACTGCTTCTCGTTCTCTTCGCTCATCGCACCAGAGATGGATCCGATCGCCCAACACAACGTGTTGAGGTTGTTCCACGACCACTCCGTACCTTCCACTTGCGCCGTCAGCTTTTGGAGCATGATCGTCTCCGTGTCGTCGCAGTTGAGGTGCGTCAAGTACACGAGCGTCTCGTGCATCGTCTTGTACTGGGAAAGCGCCTCCGTGTCCTTCGTCGTCTCGCGCACAATCTCTCCGTTTTCGTCTTCCACAATGAGCACTTCCGAGGGCTTGACCATCTTGCAAATCATCACATTTCGGACGCGGTTCATCACAGGCGAGATCAGGTCGTGGCGGCGGCTGCCCGGCGAGGTGTTGGAGAAGCCGGAAAGCGTGCGAACCTGGCCCTGCGACGATAAATGCAGCTCCTTCGTGAAGGCCGAGTAGTACTCGAGACAGATCTTGAACACCTGGTCGTCCTCGACCTCAGCGAGCGCCACGAGGTACGTGAACCCGGCCAGCAGCGCCTGGTGGGCCTCGTCGCCGGGCGTCTTGATCTGGTTTTCGACCACGGCAAAGTGGTTGCGGAAAAAGCTCGTGAAGAAAATCGCGAGGCGCTGCACGAACACGTCATCGTGGTCGTAAATCTGACCAAACGACGCGCCGGGCGGCACCACCTTGCCAATCTCGTGGAGCACACCCATGTACATCTGCACGTAAATCGGTTCGTACTGGTTCGGCACATCGCGCAGCTGCGCGATCTCGCTCAGGCAGCTCAGCGTGTCGTTGCGGAACACGCTGGCGGCGAGGAACTTGGTCACGAGTGTCTCGATCAAGTCGGTCTCGAAGATAAAGCCGAGCGGGATCCAGCTCAAGAAGCGCAGCAGCGTCTGGAGCGTGACCGTGAGCAGCGGCACGTGAGTTGATTTGGCGAGCACGAACTGGCAAAGCTTGAAGATCTCGGAAAACTCAACGTGGAGACGCTCCTTGAGCGAGTTGGTCTTTTGCTCAGTCAGCTGGTCCTTGGAGAAGTCAAACACTTCCTCACTGAGCAGCTTGAGGATCGTCATGTTGTTGACGCACAACACTTCGGACGTCTATGTGGATAATCAAATAGAGCATCAGACTTCAATCCACCACCATCGCACAAAACGCTGGGGGGTATACGCCTTACCTTGCTTGAGTTGACAATGTCGGTGATAAACGTGGGCCAGTTGTGGGGCCACTCGTGCTTGAGCACCTGCACGAGCACGAGGTCCATCTTGTGGATGAACGTGCGGTCCCGGCGCATCGTGGCCTCGTCGGACGAGAGCTGGAGCAGCTTGCCGACGATGTAGCCCTTGATGCCCTCACGCTGGTCCTTCGGGAGCACCTTCCAGCGGTACTTGATCGCGTCCTCGAGCACCTGGAGCCCAAAGAACTTGGTCAAGGGGCTCTTGCTCTTCTCGAGGATGTCGGACGCGCGCGTCCAGGCGTCCTGGTGGTTCTGCAGCGCGACCATGATCTCGTTGGCGATGCGCTGGTGTGGGCTACGCGGGTCGTTCATGCAGCCAACGACCTGCTCGAGCGCGTCCACGTCGAACGGCTGCGAGAAGTCCAGCAGCCTCTGTCCGATGGCCTCCATGTTGCTTGGTTCCTTCCCTTGAGGTTTCCTTCTAGAAGGTTGGGCAGTGTGGCCAACGATCAAGTGTTTCCGATTTGGTTTCTCCCACGTGTCGGATTTCCCCAACAGCTAGAGAGAAAAAAACGAGTTTTGTTGGCGGCGAGAAGCGTTTTGTTGGCGTCGGCGTCGTCGAGCGGCGTTCGCGCTGCTGTTCCTCCGCGTTTGTCTCGGTCTTTCCAACAGAGCCAAACCGCAAAAGTTGGGCACTCCTGGCGTTCGCTCGCACGCCAACAAAGGGCCCAATCACACTGGCCAGAACTCAAATGTGCAAAACACAGCGCACAGCGCCCGATCGGGAAGAAATCGGTAAACTTCCGAGATTCCCACCCACCGGGAATGACGCGCCGTGGCTCCCACCAACACACTGCATAATGTTCGGAAAGAGTGACTGTCTTTCGTAATTTACCGTGAAGACGATCGCATGGTCGATGACTGAACTCGCTCCAACTTGCAAGCGCCATCACCAACTCCATTTGCAGTCCCATCATTCGATCTGGAGCGTGCCACATCGAGATCTGGATCCCTTTCAAACACACAATCATTTCAACCAACCAATGATCTCGATTCCAGGTTCCAACCAATGAAGGACATCCACGCTGGAACAACCGCTTCGTCAACAGTCTGTCAACGCAATGGAAGCATCCCTTCTGATGCAATCACAGAGAAGTCAACGATGGCCGTGGGGCCTCTGGGGGCCTATGCGACGGACTCCAGCCACTTCTTAATCGGCCCTCGATCCTCCCACAGAATCAAGAGATGGCGCCGTTGACGGACCAGCAGAAGGAGCCGACGCCCGAGCCGAGCGCGGCGGCGCTCGCCAAGTGCGTCGTCGCGCGCAAGGACGGCGGCGTGGAGCTCACGCCCGAGGACTTCTGGCAGGGCAGCGTGCTGCCCACGTGGATGCAGAACGCCATCACCGACTCCTTCATCTTCGTGACGATCCACTACAACCTCTGGCTCGCGCCGTTCGTGTTCCTCTTCTACTACATGGCCAAGGTACGGCGTGGGGCCTTCCTCCGTGAGGGAAAGTTGTACGATACTAACATGGGTTGCATGACGAGTAGCATGGGTACCCGCTGGTCGTGGTGGCGCTGGTCGTGCTGTACCTGCCGTCGTTCCTGGACGGCTCCCACAAGACTGCGAACGGCCGCCAGTGGGACTGGTTCCGCCGCATGCCCATCTGGCACTCGACTGCCAAGCTGCTCAAGCTCAAGGTCATCCGCGAGGCCGCACTCGACGGCGGCAAGAAGTACATCTTCGGCTTCCACCCGCACGGCATCATCGTGCTCTCGCGCATCGCCACGTACGGCAGCAACTGGGAGAAGCTCTTCCCGAAGCTCAACTACCGCGGTACGGATGTCCTCTGACCGAGCCATATTGCCATTGCTCCTGTTAAGAAAGACTGATGGACGGTACTATGTCACAGCCCTCGGTGCCTCGACCATGTTCTACGTGCCACTCGGCCGGGAGTTGTGCCTGTGGCTCGGCGGCGTCGACGCCTCGCGCCCGACCGCCGAGAAGGTGCTCAAGTCGGGCAAGAGCATCGTCGTGTACCCCGGTGGCGTGCCCGAGATTTTCCTCGTGGACCCCAGCTCGAAGGAGAACATCCTCGTGCTCAAGAAGCGCCTGGGCTTCATCAAGCTCGCGATGCGCAACGGCGCCGACCTCGTGCCGGTCTTTGTGTTTGGCGAAAAGTTCCTCTACAAGGTGTGGAACCCACCCAAGAAGCTCATTGCGTTCTTCCGCAAGACGCTCCAGATCCCGCTCATCTTCTTCTGGGGCCGCTTCCTCTGGATGCCCCTTGCGCCGCCCGAGGGCAAGACCTTTGGCGTCGTGTACGGCAAGCCGATTGCGCTCAAGCAGAACGACAACCCGAGCGAGGAAGAGCTTGTGGCTGTCCAGACGGAGTACATCCAGGAGGTCGAGCGCCTGTTCAACACGTACAAGAAAGAGTACGGCTATGACGACGACGAGACGCTCGTGATCAACTAGAGTTGTATGGATTTTTTGCTTTGAGTAGTGGACTGGCCACACGAAGCACGCAGGAATACAAAATGCGCATTGGACTCAAACATACACCACGGCTCCGTTCCACCTTTGACACCACCGCTCTGGCGTTCCTCATCGTGCGTGCGACGACGAGTCTTCAAAGCGGCGTGGGCTCGAGGCCGTTCTCGCGCGAGACGCACTCGACGCGCGTGGCGTTGGCGCGTGGGTCGTCGAGACGGTCGAGGCGGCGGCGGTTGAAGAAATGGACGTCGCTCTCGTAGCAGCGCGTGCAGCACATGCCAAAGCACACAAAGCCAGAGACATCGCCGGCCTGGAGGTCGCCCCCTTCCCTTCTGCTTCGGCCGTTAAAACCGCCGAGCTCAAGTCGTCCAGAGGATCCGATCCCTCCGTCGCGTTTGTAGCAATTAGTGCGCCGTCCAACTCATGGGCCACAGGGTCGCCGAGCTCAAAGCAGTCCATGCCGTCGATGCAGATGATCGGGCGGCTGGACGCGTTGCGGTTGATGTGGAACACGACAGCTTGGAGAGGCACCGCAGGGACGGCAGTGGCAGTGGCGAGAGGCATGAACAGCGTGGCCACAGAGGCCAACGTCTTCAGCGGTTGCATCGTCGTGGGGGGCGGGAGGAGGAGAAAAAGGTCTTGGTGTGGCGTCTTGCGGGAGATTTGGGAAACGAGGTCATGAGAAGACACAGACTGATGCCCAAGGAGGGCAAGCAGTCGAAACCATGGAACCTAGAAGGTCAAAGGAGGATGCGAATCTACCGGGGATCGTCTCACGTTGAAGGTGAGATGGAACGTGCGGTTGCCACAGAAAGAGACGCGAGTGGATCCTTTCACCCGTGTAAGATGTGGCGAGCGACGACACCAAGCGCAGCGATCCGCATCGAGTGCGTTCGTCCCCTTGGCGGTCGCCATTTGTGAGCTCTGGTATCGTCTAGTCTCTATCTCAAGTGCCGACCGCGCGTCGCCGTCGTGTACTACGGATGAGGCGACTTACACCCAACTCCAACGTGCATTTTGGTTGTTTTGTTCACTTGCGCATCTCTCGCTGCACTCGCTTAGGTCTCGGACTTGAGCGGCCGGTTCATGAGCAGCGCCTGGAGGTCCTCGCGCTTGATCTGCCCCTTGAGCATGGCGTTCACGGCGCGGAAGATGGGCAGGTCGAGACCACACATCTCGGCAAAGTACACGGCCACTTCGGCCGTGGGCACGCCCTCCACGGTCGTCTCCTTGAGAATGTCTTCGACTTTTTCGCCCTTCATGATGCGGATGCCACACGTTCGGTTCCGCGAGAGGCTGCCAAAGGCCGTGAGCATCAAGTCGCCGATGCCCGCGAGGCCCGAGATCGTGATGGGCTGGCCGCCCATAGCCACACACAGCTTCTGGAGCTCCAGCGAGCTGCGTGTGACGTAGGCCGCGAGCGTGTTGATGCCGAAGCCGGCGCCCTCGACCATGCCGGCGCCGATCGCGAGCGGGTTCTTGAGCGCGCCGCCGAGCTGCACGCCGATGATGTCCTGCGAGCTGTAGATGCGAAAGTCGACGGTCGAGAGCGCGCGCTGCACGTACACGGCGTGGTACAAATACTTGGACGCGACGACCACGGCCGACGGCGTCTTGTCCATGAGCTCGAGCGCAAACGACGGCCCCGACAAAAAGCACAGTGGCTGGTCGCGCCCGAGCGCCTCGAGGATCGGGATCGACAGCAGCTGCTTGGTCTTGAGGTAGAGCCCTTTGCTCGTGATCACGAGCAGCGCCTCTGGCGGGATAACGTCCTTGAACGTGGCGAGGAAATCCGGTGTGAGCTGCGCCGGCAGGCACACGAGCACGATCTTGGCGTTGTGGGTGGCCTGCTCGACCGACGTGGTCGCCGAGATCTGCGGCAGCAGCTCAAACTGTGGGAAGACCTTGGGGTTGTGGCGCGTCGTGTTGATGGCGTCCACGGTCGCGGTGTCGCGCGCGTAGAGCACGACCTCGTGGCCGCGGCGCGCCGCGATGGTCGCCATGGCCATGCCGTACGAGCCGGCCGCCAGCACGGCGACCTTGACCTTCTCGACCTCGGCCGACGGGAGCCCAGCGTTCGTCGCGCCGCCCGCGATCCCAGAGGCGGAGAAAGCTTCCATTGGTGTGTTGGGAGAGAGGCTGGGAGGTAGGTACAGTCGTGAGGAACCAATTGAGGAATGGAGGAATGGAGCGGGATCCTCAACATGATTGTGCTGGAAGGAAGCCGTGGATCGGTTCGAAAATTAGCGTGATGCCGGCGCGTCACATGCAGCTTCGCCCCTCACGCGAGTGACGCACCAGAAACCAGAACCTCTATTATATCATGTTTTGTCGTTTACGGTTCAGTTGATATTCGATAGTAGAGGTATATTCCTCTAATAAACGAGTGGAAGGGAACTGCTGGGAAGTTTCAGGGCGCGTCGATCGAGCAGCTCATTTTCCGAGCGGTCGTCCCTGTCGACGAAGCAAGCGTGAAGCTGCGGGGTCAGGCGTCGCCTGTCCGACTGCGTTGGGCATGTGTGTGGACTGTCGTCATGTGTCGTGAGGAATGGAGGAGTACGTAGTGGCCCTTGGGCTTCCCCGATGATGACAAACCGGGAGATTCACATCGTTCCAGCACCGGCGTTCGTCGCCGGTGTCCTCACTTGATCGTTGGAGCGGGCCTCAGGCGCGCGCTGATAGCTCCAATCTTCTCGCTGACGGGGAAGAGGCATTGATGTGTATATTTTCACGTGAACGGGTGCTCCCCATGGAGCGTTCGGGCTTGACTGAGCACAGTTCGCCTTCGGGCGGGCTTGGGCCTCATCAGCGGCGGTTCGCCGTCGCTGTGCGGTATGAGTGTTGCGGCTGGCCATTGGTTTTCAATGGTTCTACAGTCGCGCTTCCAGTGCGTGCATGCAGTCGGCCAAGACGAAACAAAAGCAAGTATCATAGTACGCGGCATTGCGCTTCTGTCGCGGTCGTGTCTCCAATAGCTGGCACAGTTCATTTCCAAAACGCTTTTTTGGTTGTAGAAGTAGTCGAATCTTTATACTACTTGGTAGTACTACTAGTACAGCTAGTGTTGCACAGAGAAGCATACGGAGTGGTAGCAGTGTAGCAAAGCATGTTGGTGCAGATGCACCGTTCTGCATTGACCTTCTACGTGATTGTACCTCGGTTGAACATCGTGCTACCCATTCGGGTGTCACTATTCGTTGAACTTGGTGGCGCTAGAAAGTGTGGCCCGGACCAATGTCACTCAAGAGGGGGATCCGTTGGAAACGCTCTTCATGGAAACGCCCCCATCGGATCCACACATCACCAAGAGCCACGCGCATAGAATAGCTCGCCTCCCACAAGACTCCACACCCGGCCCGCGTTTCTGCCTTCATCAACATGAGCGCACGCGCACGGAACTACCAGCGACTGTCGCAGGCCGAGGTCGCCGCGACGCCCGTGGCACCGGCAGCAGTGGACGCCGGCCACGTCGGCACGACCAACCTCGACGACGACACGGACGACCGTCTGGACGAAATCGACGATAACGACTTTGACGACGACGACGAGCGCGACGCGTTGAAGAGGAAGAAAGTGCGCACGCGGGCACAGCAGGCCACAGCCTGGAGCAACAAGCTCCACGCGGCGCTGTGGGTGCTCGCGGCCGGCACCGTCGCGTACGCTATCGACTTTTTCCACGTGATCTTCAACGACCCGCGGGTCAAACGGTGCGTGGGATAGTGGCCTTTGATGCAGAGATAGAGACGCCGTTTGTCTTACTTGTGTCTCGCGTGACGCAGAGGATACTTCCAAGTGGGTCTGCTGTGCTTCGGCATCAACGTGTGCATCACGGCGTACTTGGCGATCTACCTGCCATACATCAAGCAGATCCATCTCGAGTGGAGCGTCTACTGCCCGCGGATGATTCCCACGGCGACCGCCATCGGCGTGTTGGCGACCTTCTGCTTCATCTGCGCGTTCTGGCCGGTCTGGGGGTTGTTTACGCCCGGCTTGCTGCTGCTTTTCTTCATCGGGTCCCTTATGACGGCCCACTTTCTCCCGGCGATCTAGGGAACTACAACTTTCTTTGATCCTGTACACTACTCCATAGTAAACGACCACGTTCATGACAATATGCTTGATGAAGGTGAACCAACCCGCGTAAAGAATGGAAAACATGCAATTAAATAAGCTGCCTCGAACTGTAGCAGCGGGCCCATGCGCAGTAGAGATTCTCTTCACCGCACGAGGCATTCGTGGCCGCAAGCACCACAGCTCATAAGCAGCGAGTCTGTCACTTCATAATCGTCATCGAGGTCCGAGAAGACCGCGAACGTCGGATCCACCGGGCATTCGTCGCTTGAAATGAGGAACAGCAGAGTCAGAAATGATCACACAAATCCACTGAAAGACGAAAGAATCGAGTCACGTACCGGTGGCCCATGTACGCGTCCGAGATCTTCGCTTGCAGGTCTTCCAAAGCTCCATGGAGAATGTGCTGCTGCAATGACAGACACAACGTTAGTACACCAATCTCATTCCATCAACTGGAGAACAGCCGCGCCAGCTCACCTTCACGCGCAGTGACAACCCACACGAGCAGGAGACAATGGCGTGGGAGGCACCGTCCGTGATCTCCGAGAGCGATCCAGCCTTGCAGATCGGACAGAGCACACGGATGTCCTCCGTGGCATCGACCATGATATCCCATCCCAACGCATCATCGCTCACCATCACGTCTTGATCTTTCTGAGGCACTGACGCGCCGTCGAGGTCCATGCCCGCGAGCATCGCCGCTAGCGAGGCCTCTTCAAACTTGATCATTTCCTCGGCGAAGCGTTCGTCCTCCTCATCGGCGTCCCATTCGTTGCGCAGTTCGTCCTCGAGCGAGTGGACGATATCCAGGTAGTCCTGTTCCGAGAGCTGGCCCGAGACCATGAGGTCTTCAATCGTTACCAAGTCACCATCATTCTGGTCGTCCTCCGGTGCTGCATCTTCCACGGGCTCGTCAAACACGAGGTGGCGCGCACCGCTGCTGCCACGCGCACTGCCACGCGTTGCCACGCTACTCCCCATCTTTCGCTGCTCTTCCTTGAACACGAGTCGCTTCATCTCGTCGGCGATGTTGGCGTCGGGACTGCGCAGCTTCGCGAGCAGTTCGTGGCGGTTCTGCTTGAGCCGCGCGAGGCACCGCTGGCGCAGCTGGTCCTTCCAGAGCGGCGGCGACAGACAGGCGCTGAAGCCGTTGGTCTTGGTCACCGACGTGCGCGGGGCTGCGCGGCGCGTCGTCATGGTTTCTCTTGGTAGATAGCGCAGGTGGCCTTGGTTTCCCCTTGGGTGGGTTTGATGTTGGCGATTTCTCCCGCGCTTTGTGCGTGCTGGTGCTGTTTGGAAGGCGGTGACACGGGTGGCATGTTGCAGGAAGGTACGAGATGTGTGGGCCACAAAAAGCCAAAATGATGTGCACCACGTAAGATCAAATCGACTCCGAACCGGGTGGGTCCAACCGACTCGAACGGTTCGATTCGTGGTTGGATTCGGTTCAAACCGGTTTGACCCACCAAAGTGGGTCAACTTGAGTCGGTTCGAACGACTTTACCGGTAGTCGAACCGCTGTGGACCGACTCGAGTCTATTTCACCCATTCGAGTTGGTTATGTAGACCCACTCGAGTCGGTTTGATCAAGTCTTTGACCCGAGACAAAGACTCGAGACTCGAGATTCGAGTCGAGTGGGTTTCAGTTGACCGAATCAGCCAACACGGGTCGGTTTGACCCGCCAAGTCGGCAAGAAATTTGACCCATATGAATCGGTTTTAGTAGAGCCAATTCACATTGAACATGGGAGCCTTTCCGCCATTGAGATCTCACTTTGACAGTGCGCTATCGACAGGGCATGGCGTTGGCCCAGGTGCACCATGCGAACAAGCCGACAAAAGTGTTCACAATGAAACAGACGCAATCGATTCAATTCGAATGTTGGAGGACTTGTTATCGGTAGAGTCGCCTTGCACCCGATACAGACCTCACAACGATACAACTCTAGTTGATCACGAGCGTCTCGTCGTCGTCATAGCCGTACTCTTTCTTGTACGTGTTGAACAGGCGCTCGACCTCCTGGATGTACTCCTTCTGGACAG
>JAADXJ010000948.1:0-12459 GCA_023337735.1 Pythium biforme
AGCCGCTGCCGTACTCTCAAGCGATGGAGTCCAAGGCTTCCCATGGGCCGCGATGCTTTCTCGTCACAATCCAATTCGCATCATGTCCGAGACGACGCCGTACGAGCCCATCTCTCGGTCATCGGGGAGGCCCTTGGCCAGGCGACTGCACTGCACCTCAGCGCAGTTCGCAGAGCCACAGGACGCGACAAGTGCCTGCCTGTTCATCATGCCGATTCCATGCCTGTGCTGGAGAGCACGGACGAAAATATCAACGCCAAACCCATCACGCTCGGACTCGCGATCCGCCGCACACGGCTCATCGTCTTCACTCTCAGCATGCTCGTGATCATCCTCGGCTTCACTGTCTGGTTCTACCACGACCTCGCGGTCTCCCACTTTGACGGTCGCGACAAGAACGCCACCGAGCAGAACCACCTCCTGGACGACTACAACGCGTACGCGGGCAACGTCGCGGCGATCTTTGCGACGCCCGTGGAGCTGTTTGTGACCGTCGCTGTCCAAGTGATCGTGTTGCAGTTCATGGCCGACACGTTCACACGTCCGGAGATGAGCTGGAAGATCTCGGGGATCACGTTGTTGCTGGGCGCCAGTGTCGGGTACATGATCAGCAACGGCTTCAATGCGCTCAACGTGCAGCTACGGCCGGAACAGATCCGTAGTGTGATCTCCGGTGCCGACCTGGGACTGGAGAACATCATCGATGCTCGCGAGGAGACTGTAGACGCGATGTTTTTCCACCCGTTTTCCGAGCTCGAGCATCAAAATCCAGTGGGCAACACGCTGCTCCGCTCCAGCTTGTTCCCGAAGATTCCACTTGCATCGCTGCACTGCAGTTACAGCGCATACCGCGACGGAGTGAACGTAGTCAACGAGACCGTCGACGAGGTTCCGCACAGCTTTTTGCACCTTGGCTTCCCACAGCGCGAGTGGCAGAGCCGCATCCTTCATGAAGCGCTGCCGACCGCAGAGCTTCGGGTGATTGTGAATCCAACGAACAAGGCCATCAACAGCGGCGTCAACAGCTCGGCGTTGCCGATGAGCGCCGAGACGGCAGCGTTTCTGTTCCACGATGCAATGTAACTAGGCCAATACTTCTTTCCCTGGGGCGACCGACGCGGTTGCGCGAACCGCACCGACATCGCTCGCCGGTATGGCGCCCAGGACTCGGCTGTCCACAACGCCACGGACAGTCTTCCCAGGGTATACGGACTGCTTCCGTCGGACGAGGTACTCGCTGCCAGTGAGACGACCCAGAAAGACTGGTTCGTGCGCGCAAGCCTCGCCGCCGCATCGCGTCAGTTCGCGCAGGCGAACCGCACCAAGACCTCGGACATCATGATGGAATTCTCGCACACGCAAGTCGCGCCGAGGATCACGTTTGATGCGGTGACGCTGCAAGTCGAGCTCGACTCGATGCTCCTCGCGACGGCGACCTCGGCCGACAACGCGACGCGGTACACGGTTCAGAGCCAGATCTACGACTGCCCGTCCGAACAGACGTGTCTGGTCCGCAAAGTGAGCTACAAGGCCGTCGAGCCCATGTACGATGCGCCGGCGCAGGTCGTCGCGTTTCGACTGTGCGCGAGCGCGAACGGGTCCGAGATGCGCAACCGTGACGTCTCGATTCAAAACGGCACAGCGGTTTTCCACTCCAACATCTGCCACTCACCGGAGAACGACACCGCGAACACATTGTTGATTGTCGCCATTGGCAAGCGGCTCGTCGCCGACGCGCTCGAGCAAAACGTCTCGGTCGCGGCCAACGGATCCAAGGTCTTTAGCAACGAATCGACCACGATCACCAACCTGCGCAAGATTTACTCGTTCACGGTCGGGCGCCTCCACTGGAAGTACACGGATCTGGGCAAGGCGTTCAACGCCGAGTGCGCGCTCAACGGCTCAGCGTGCCTCGGACTCGCGCTTCCGCTCTCCGAACCACTCGGGTGGAGCACATCGGTGGATAAAGGTGCCAAACAGCAACTTGTGGTCGGCCACGAGGCCGCTCTCGACGTGTTGTACGATCTGTCACCCGTGATATATCGGCGCCTCAATCCCGCCAAGACCGAGCTGCTCTCGTTGAACGAGCCACCTGAGATCGCCAGGTCCTCTCTCTTGTACGGCACCATGGCCGGCGATATCTTGCTGCCACACAACGTGCGCAACGTCACTTGGGACGCGTGGTACGTGCATCCACAGTGCGATACGGAAGTCGAAGATCGTATCATGCGACAGTCCATCAAGCACCTCTACATGGAGCGATCGCTCCAGACGGCCTACACGTCAGCCATGTACTACCTCTTCCAGAACGCTGTCGTGCGCGACGAGATCTCGCTTTCGTCGACGCAATCGTCGCTCGCGTTCCAGCGCAACTCGCAGTCCATCACGGTCTGGGTCTCGACGCCCCCGCAGAGCGTGCGGCTCACACTGGGTGGCTGCGCCGTGCTCGTGGTCGGGCTTCTTTGTGCGGCGATCTCGACGATGTGGTTTGCACGGAAAGAGAAAGACGCGCTGGCCAACACTACCGAGCCGCATGCGATTGCGCGCGTGATGATGGACGAACGCCACTATCCGCCGATATTCTTACACCGTCGCATCGTGGAGAAAGGAATGATTGGGACGGTCGACGAGTTTGCGATCGCAGCTCTGTCCCTACAGCAGCAGCAGCAGGAGCCACCACAGCGGGGCCAGCAACAAAGCAACGCCAAGCGCGACTGCGAGGTGGATGTGGCCTTCGTCTGATGGAAAGTAGACCATACGTGCTTGGACACGCTCAGTCAAAAAGTGCATACATACACATATTCTTCATTCCTCGTATCGGATATGTAGCCATCTCTCACGGTCTCGGATCTGAAACTTGCGCCATGTGGGGGTTGACTGGGAGTGTTTTGCGGCTGGTACACTCCCACTTCGTTGGCGTGCGACCGGCCAGCGACACGTGTGGTCTCGAGCACTGTGCCCTTTCTTCACTGCTGCCAACCCACGGGATCTACACAAGGAGGCACCGTCCCATCGATAACCGAGGCGAAAGAAATAGAACCGTCACAATCCGTAAATAGGGCGCGGCGGTGGTGCCGTTCTTTGCTGTCGAAACCTCCGCCGTCGCACCGTGAGCGGAGAGCGGATGCCGTATACCGACACACGCACTCAGCAGTACCAAACGACCCCAAAGCGAGCACGAACTCGACGGCGCAAAAAATAATGTTGCGACGCCTCCTGCAGTCGAGCGCGCTCGTTGTCATCGTCGTTAGGGGCATCTCTGTCGACGGTGCCTTCTACGCGCCCAACCATTTCCTGGGCAAGTGTCTCGATGCCCAATGGGTTCAGGACACCGAAATCAAGCTCAATATCTCGTCGACGGCGCGCGATGAGAAGCTGCGGCTCTTGCACCCGCACCTCCACGCAGCGCTGCCGACGCGGCGCTTTGCGATCAACGACCCCCGCCTCACCGGCAAGACGCCTGGCAAGGAGCTCTACACTACGAGCTGCACCAAGACGCCCTTCTCGTTCTGGGGCGTCGGCGCGCAAGTGGACCCGACGAGCGGCGCCGTCACGAGCGCCGGCTCGGTCGACGGCTCACTGGTCGTCGAGTACAAGAACTGGGTCAGCTCGGAGCTCGGGACGCTCGTGTTTGCGATCCTCGCGCAGGAAGTGCTTGGGTATAATGTGTCGTTTTACGGCTCGCCCAACTCGGCCGACATGGGTGCGCGCATGTCCAGTGGGGGCGAAGGCACGTGCACACCGGTGCACGTGAACCTTGAAGAGTGGGGGCGTGACTTCACCGAGTTCATGAACGAAATGTACAAGACCGGCACGCACAGCTACGTGGGGCGGTCGGGGTTGTACACAACCGCCAAGTTTGTCGATAGTGGACTCGCCCACGCGCCCGTGTTCAACGCCGATTTTTACCGCGACTACGCGACGAGCAACGCGCTGATGGCTGGGCTGGACGTCGACTTGATTTTGAAGAACAAGGACTATTACCCGGTCAAGCCGCTGGTGTGTCCCGACGGTACGATGGGCTGCAAGGACGGCTGCTCGCGGACCGACACGTGCACCAAGCGCTTGGACGAAGGCGGCAAGTGCCTCGGCGTCGCGCTCATGATGCCGACCTACGACGACGGCAAGGCCGAAGCCATCCTGGCCAACAACAAGATCCCGTCGTACCACTGCCACCTCGGGTTCAGCGGCGTCGAGCACTACGCCGTCGAGATGGAAGAGAAGGGTGTTCCGGTGGCGTTCTACCATTTCGAGCCAGACCCGTTCCACTACATCCACGAGAACAAGTTCCGGCGCATTTTCTTGCCGCGCTCGGTCCCGGAGCTCACGATGCTCAACACGGGCAACTTTGGCGAGAACGGGTACGGCGAGCCGACCAACAACACCGTGTCGGTCGATTTCCCGCTCTCGACGCTCAATATCTACGCGGCGACGCTGATCCAGGACCACGCGGCCGTCGCGGGGCTTCTGTCGCGCATGACGCTATTGGAGGTCGACATTGGTAGGCTCATGAAGACGTACGTGGGCATTCAGTACAAGGGCGCGACGCCATTGATCGAGGACGACCCGATCTTCAGCTCGGCGTGCGCGTGGGTGCGCGACAACTACGCGTCCTGGCGACTCTGGCTCAACCGACTGCCCATGTGCAACCTCGTGGATCACATTGAGTACAGCTTCCACCACTGTGACGACGGTCAGCCGCGCGAGATCCGCTGGGCCTGGAAGGAACCGCACCCACTGGATCCCAGTAAGCCCTACGGGTGCGACGGCGGCCAGATCACGCTGCCGGCGACCATTAAGACCAGTAAGAGCTGCGACTGGCTCAAGGCCAACGTGTACACTTGGTACCTCTGGACGATCTTGCCGCCGGCGTGTGGCGCCGAGTTCTATTCGTTCCGCGTCTCCAAGTGCAGTGCGCAAACCAAGCGCACCGCCGAGTACGACTGGTTGTTACCGGACCCCGAGGACCCGTCCAAGTCACTGGAATGCAGCGACGAAAGTGGCGACGCGCTGCCAGCGTCAGTCGAGTTCGCATGCGGGTTCGCGCCATTCGATTCGATGCTCGCGCAGGCGGTCATCGTCATCGCGGCCGTGCTTGCTTCCGTGCTCGTCGGGATGATCGTGTTTGTGATCAAGTACCGACGCGAGCCAATCATCAAGCGGTCGCAGTACGAGTTCCTCACGGCCATGATTGTTGGCGGCATCATGATGTGCGGCGCCGCGGTCGTGTACGCCGGCGAGCCCTCGGACTTTCTCTGTGGTGCGAGGCCCTTTGTCACGTCACTGGGTTTTACGCTAATATTTGGCGCCCTTGTGGTCAAATCCCTGCGTGTGTACCGCGTGTTCATGTCGGGCAGCATGAAGCGCGTCGTCCTCTCGACTAAGACCATGTTCAAGATCCTCGGCATCTTCGTCTCGGTGGATCTATTGATCTTGATCGCGTGGTTCGTCGCGGACTTCCCGCACCCGGTCATTGAGCCCACGAAGATCGCAGAGCTCAACGGTGCGACAGTCAACCTCCACGTGTGCCAGTCGTCGAGCTTCATCTTCACGGCGCTGCTCATGTTCTGGAAGGCCATCGTGCTCTTCATGGGGCTTTACCTGTCGTTCCTCATCCGCAACGTCTCAAGTGACTTCCAGGAGTCGATCTGGATCTTTGCATCGTCGCTGGTCGTGCTGTTCAGCAGTGTCATTATCCTGCCGATGGCGTACCTGGTGGAGCTGCCAGCGGACGTGTTCTACGCGTTCTTGGCGTTCATGCTGCTTGCGTGTACGGCGCTCGTGATGGGGATGATGCTTCTCCCAAAGATGCGACGTCTCCACGAAGAAGGGAACGACACGACGACGACACACGGCGAGGCCAGCAGCCACCACACGAGCGAAGATACCAAGCAAAGCAACGCCAGCAAGGTCAGTAAGATTCGGCTCGGTGTGAAGGCGCAAGTGTCGGTGACGCCCGTGGAAGAGTTCCGCCCCAAGGCCAAGGCCGAGAGCGCCAAGAAGAAGCCGTCGCGAAGCGGTCCGGGTGCACCCGACTCGTCGGACGAGGACTAAACAAAGCGCCCAATTATATGACGTCGTGCCATAGACAAAGGGTATGCAGCGGTGTTCAAATGGGTGAAATAAGACGTCGTTGGGACTGGGACCCATCGCTGTTAGTACTGCGCGTACCGGGCTCACGGAGACCGTCGCGTGCGGCCTCGTGGCCGACCACAAGTCGTTGCTTCGTGCCCTTGCCGATGACGGTGGTCCAGCCGAGCGGATTCGAGAGCGGGAGCTCGAGCCCGAGGGACGCCGAGCTGTTGAGTGCGCACTCGGCGTTCAACGCCTTCCCGAGATCGGCGCACTCCCAGTGGAGTCGTCCGACCGTGTACGAGTAGACCTTGCGCAGATTCAAACGTCAAGGCGTCAAACGTGCCGCCCAGGCGACCTGCGTGTGGGTGAACGCCATCGCGATGTCCGAGGTCTTCGCGAACTGGTGCGAGGCGGTGGCGAGGCTTTCGCGCACAAGCCACTCTTTCTGGTTCGTCTCATTTGCTGCGATCGTCTCGCCCGACGGAAGCAGGCCGTACACTCTGGAAAGACTGCCTGCGACGTCGTGGATCTCCGACTCGCTGACTCCGTAGCGTTGAACGATGTCCGTCAGGATCACGCACGCGCGTCGAGGGGGGACCTCGTGACCCAGGTCGGTCGGTGAAAATACGCTGCTGATCCCTTCTGGACATAACTGCACGTTGAGCGCATTAAAGCGTTGCAAGTTCATGTAATGTTACCCGACATTCGCACCCAGCAAACGCGTGATCCCCGAGATCTTCCAGCTCATCTCCGGACGTGGGGACGTGTCGGCCATGAACCGCAACACGATCACTTGGACGGCAACGGTCACAAACAGCTCCACGGGGGTCGCAAAGATCGCTGCGGCGTTGCCCGCGTACGCGTTGTAGTCGTCCAGCAGCGCGCGCCTGCTCAGTACTAGCGACCATCAAAGTGGAAGAGCCCGACGCCGTGGTCGAACCAAACCGTAAAGTCCACAATGAGCGCGAGCGTGGCGATCGTGAACGCGACAAGCCGCGTGCGGCGGATCGCGAGCCCGAGCGTGATGGACTCCGAGGAGGCGTCGTTGTTGTCGCCTTGGTTGTTGCATTCCACCACCGACGTGGGTTGATCGCCATGGCTCTAGACGGGCAAACAGCTCTTGGTAGTATCGTGCGGCTCGGCACTTAGCGAGGAGAAGCAGTGCAGGCGCCTGGTTGAGGACCGACCGGGAGCTTGGAGGCTGGCTGATACGGGTCGTGTCGGTCGTTGTGCCAATTGGATTGTAATGAAGGACAGAGGGCCGAAGTGGCGTTGTTCAGGTTTGCTAGGTGGAGTGGAAATTCCCAGTACCAGCAGTCAAAGTGTGGCCCCGATCTCCTACGTAAGCGAGGCCACAGAGGTAGGGCCTTGGATTTCGTCCCGCTTGAACTCACGCGGCTTGGGCTGACGCCTTTCGAAATTACAGGGGGGCGATTCTGAAGGTTTGCACCGATGCCAGGGAATACTGTAGCATCATAGCTCAACACCCTCCATGGCAGGGACAATAATACGGTAATTGTACCCCACTCACCAACTCGTGTCCTTCGTGTCAGCCCTCGACAGTGCAAATCAGCTGTGAAGCCAAGCCGAGGCAATGGAGAATCGCGGGTTGTGCCGAGTTTTGGGTGCAAGGTTCAGGTTCAGCGAGAACACTGGTTTCGCAGCAACGCGGCTGACTCCATTGTGGAAATGCCACCAGCGACTGAGTAATGCGTGATACCTGCTTGAAGGCAGGAATTTGTTCTGTGACACAACGTTGCGGGTTTCGAAGGTATCAGATCAGAGACCACGAGAGACGGCTACACAGGTGATGTGCGCTAAGTGGAAGTTAGCGTAACAGTGCTATTGCTCCTTTCATGCTCTTGATTCTCACACGTCGCATGTTTCGGTGTGATCAGATGTGAGCGATGGATACACATTCATTCTTCCTCCTCCGACACATCAGCCGCCCCAGGTGAGGCAGACCCACTGCCCGACTTCGCCTTCTTCTTGGATTTTGACTTGTTCACGGGCTTAAAGTCCTCCACGGGGGTCACCGACACTTGGGCTTTCTTCCCGAGTCGCAGCGTGTTGACTTTGCTCCCGTTGTTCGCCCTGCTGTCTTCGCTGTTGTTGCCGCTGCAGCGACTTTCAATGGTCGTGCTGTCGTTGCTTTTCTCCTTCAAGCGCAAGATCTTGGGCACGAGCATCATGCCCATCACGAGCGCCGTACACGCAAGCAGCATGAACGCCAAGAACGCGTAGAACACGTCCGCTGGCAGCTCCACCAAGTACGCCATCGGCAGGATAATGACACTGCCAAATAGCACGACCAGCGACGACGCAAAGATCCAGATCGATTCCTGGAAGTCACTCGAGACGTTGCGGATGAGGAACGATAGGTAAAGCCCCATGAAAAGCACGATGGCCTTCCAGAAGACCAGCAGTGCTGTGAAGATGAAGCTCGAGGACTGGCACACGTGGCGATCGACGGTCGCGCCGTTCAAAGCTCCAACCTCGGTCGGTTCCAAGTGCGGCTTGGGGAAATCGGCGACAAACCACGCGAGCAAGATCAGCACATCGACCACTAGGAACATACCGAGGATCTTGAACATCGTTTTGCTGGACATGACGACGCGCTTCATGGCGCCTGACATGAAGACTCGGTAGACGCGCAGCGACTTGACCATGAGCGAGCCAAAGATGAGCGTGAAACCCAGTGACGTCACGAGCGGTCTTGCCGCGCAGAGTTGCTCGGTCGGCTCGCCGGCGTACACGACCGCGGCGCTGCACATCATGATGCCGCCAACGATCATGACCAGCAAAAACTCGTACTGCGAGCGCTTGACGATCGGCTCGTTGCGGTATTTCAGTACAAATGCGATCATCCCGACGAGCGCGACCGCGAGCACCGTCGCGATGACCGCGACCGCCCGAACAAGCGGAGATTCGAACGGCGCAAACTCACAGGCGAGTTCCACGGCGTCGGGCAGATCGGCGCCGTTGTCCTCGCGACACTCGAGCGACTTGGTCGGGTCGTCCGGGTCCGGCAACAGCCAGTAGTACTCGGCGATGCGCTTGGCCGTTGCGTCGCATTTTGAGACTTTGAGCGAGTAAAAGTTGGCGTCGCACACTGGGCGTTGGAACGTCCACGCGAGCCACACGAGCGGATTGGCCTGGAGCCACGCGCAGCTCTTGCTCGAGGAAATCATCTTTGGCAACCCGGACATGCCGCCGTCGCACACGTACGGCTTGCTGGCGTCCAACGGGTGTGGTTCTTTCCAGGCAAAGTGGACCTCACGCGGCGCGCCGTCGTCGCAGTGGTGGTAGCTCCACTCGAGGTGCTCGAAGAACATGCAGAGCGGTAGCCGGTCGAGCCAGAGCCGCCAGGTCGCGTAGTTCTCGCGCACCCACGCGCACGCCGCGCTAAACAGCGGATCGTCCGGCTCGATCGCGGTCGCACCGTTGTACACAATGTCGACGTGCCGCTGCAGTAAATCGTTCATGTCCTTTTCAGCGAGCGTCATGCGCGACAGCAGGCTCGCGGCCTGCGTGTGGTCCTGGACGAGCGAGGCGGCGTACAGGCTCAGCGTGGTCGTCGCAAAGTCCACGGCGATCGGGTTCTTGGTCTTGCCGCCGTACCCGTTCTCGCCAAACAGTCCCGTCGCGAGCTTGAGCGTCTCGGGCGTCGCGCGCGGCAGAAAGACGCGTGTGAACTTGCCCTTGTGGATAAAGTGGAACGGGTCTGGCTCGTAGTAGTAGAACAGCACGGGCGTGTCGATCGCCTCCATTTGCACGGCGTAGTTTTGCAAGCCGTCGAAACCTAGAAAGCAAAAGTACGCCGGCACGTTTTTGTTCGCGAACACGGCCTGTGCCCAGCCGTCGTCGACCGACGCCATCATGAGCGCGACCGCGAGGCACTTGCCGCCGTTGGCTTCGCGCGTCGTGCACGTGTCGGTCTTGGCGCACGCGTCCTTGCAGCCCATGGTGCCGTCGGCGCAGCCGCTCTGCTTGGGCGGGTAGTGACTCGCGTTCTGGAAGAGCACGTCGGCGTTCAGTGCGGATATGAGGTCTTCGTTCCAGCTGTAGTCGCGCCAAAAGTCGGCGTCAAACGGCGGCTTGGTGTTCGCGCCTTGATCGACGAGCTTTTGCGTCGTGTACAGCCCGGAGCGTCCAAAGTAGTTGTGGATGCCGGCCTTGTAGGTCTCGTTTACGTAGAGAGAATAGTCGCGGCCCCACTCTTCGACGTTTATGTGAACGGGCGTACAGAGCCCCGGTGGCGCGCTCGACATGCGCGCGCCCATGCCGGCGCCGTCATACGACTGGAACATCGCGACTCGGTACCCGAGCGTTTCCTGCGCGATGATCGAGTACACGAGCGTGCTCAGCTGGTGGCTCACCCAGCTGTTGAACTCGACGACCAGCGCGCCGTCGGCCGCTCCGGCGCTCGTGATCTTCCCGGTCGCCGGATCGACTTGCGCGTCGATGCCCCAGAACGAAAACCACGTGCTCGAACACTTTGGAGAAAAGATCTGATCGCCGGGCGCCTTGCCGTTGATGCGCGTGTCAGTGACTTTGAAGCGCCAGGTCGGGATCGCTGCGTGGAGATGCGGGCGGTCAAGCCGCAGCAGCGCGTCGCGCGTCGTGGACGAGGCATTGAGCGCGGCTTCGGTGTCTTTGACCCACTTGTCGTCGAGGCACTTGCCCAGGAAATGGTTGGGCGCGAACGTCGCGGCGTCAACCACGGTGACACCGACCACCACAGCGACTCCGATGAGCACGCGCCAGACGAGTCCCGCGTGGCAGCGTGTTCGACCACGGAGTTCCATTCCCGGTGGACTCGTTGTTTGCCGTCTTTGCGTCGGGGAATCGGAGAATCGACGACTTTGTCGCGCGGGGGGACGGTTTTCTCTTGTTCTCTAACGCTCTTTCTCCTGGTGCATCGGTGGGGAGAGAGAATGGAAGGGGCCCCGCGTCGTTTCACGCCGATTCAAAAACGAAAGAAACGTAACTTGGATGACCCATTGGATCTATAGTTACTGCTTGAGATCCTCAAACGAGCGCGAGCTAACGGCTGGGCCTTGGGTCGCGACGGGCCAGCCCGAGCCAAAGTTGAGCGTGTTCCAGCCGAAGCGCTTGTCCCCATCGGCGTAGCCGATACGCGTGTCCACTACAGGAAAACAACAGCAACACAAAGTCAGTCTCCGATACCCACATCTCCACCACAATGCCGAGTCGTTCGTACCGTAGTGGTAGTAGATGATCGGCCCGTTGACCGGGTCCTGGTACACGCCCTGGCCACCGGGCGCGTACACGTATCCGTGGGACTCGAGCACGACCGTACCGCCTCCTTGCGTGCACGACTTGCCGGTCTGGTCGACAAAGCCGCCTGTGGGCGTCGACGAGCGGCACACTTTGATCTTGTACTCCTTGCCCGCGGCGGGTCGCTTCGTGTCAAGCGCGCAGCACTGTCCTTGCGAGAAGAAGAGGTAGTAGAACGCGCCGTGCTTGAACAGGTAGGGCCCTTCGATCGAGTCAAAGGCCTTGTCGTACACGACCTGACGCGGCGCTATCGCTGTCGACGCGACGGTTGTTGGCGGGTTCTTCATGGCCACTTGGTAGAGATCAGTCCAGAAGCTGCCGAACGTCATGTACATGTTGCTGCCATCGACCAACAAGTTGGCGTCGATGGCGTTGTACGGTTTACCGGCGTCGCTGCTGACACCGATGGCGCCAAGGTCTTTCCAGGAACCGACGTCCATGGTCGTGGAGGTCGCGACGCCCAGCGCCGACTTTTGCGAGCCAAACGTGCTCACGGCGTAGTACAGGTAGTACGTGCTGCCAACCTTCTGGACGTCCGGGGCCCAGAGCCCGTCGCGTCCTGGCAAGTTGATGGCCGAGCCCGCGGGGATCGCAGCGCCTTTGTAGACCCACGGGCCTGTGATCGAAGGGGCCGTGTGGACCGCGACCTTGCCGTTCGTCGAGAAGCGAAAGTACGTGCCGTCTGAACTGCGGCGCATGATGGCGGGGTCGTGGGCGTTGCCGCAGACGCCCGTGCAGGCCATCGGGTTCGGGAGCGCCGCCTCAGCAGTGGAGCCCGTGGCAATAACAGCGGCGAGCGCGCCGAGGAACAGAGACGAGAGCAGCTTGACCATCTTGGAGGAAGATTCCGAAATGGGAGTGCTGTCCCCCGATGCGCAGACACTGTGCGCTTCCGGAGACGGCTCTTCCACAACGGTTGTGTGTTCTGCCCAGAGCGATGGCAAGCCCCATGGGCCATGATTCCGTGTGGACAGATGGCTGTGCCTGTTGATGTGATGGATGACCAGCGTGGTGGCGAAAAAGAGACCGAGATCGACGCTCCCGTGACACAGTCAGACAGAGTCTGTGATAGACGTCGTGGTA
>JAADXJ010000949.1:0-12426 GCA_023337735.1 Pythium biforme
CCTACCGCTTTGGCTACTCGTGCGGTGGCCTCGGCGGCTGGGCCTACCCGCTCGGCTTCTGGAACACGTTTGGTGCGGGCGTCTGGGGCGGTGGCTGCGGTCTCGGCATCCCGTACGGCGGTCTGTTCTACTGCTAGATGAGCACACACGTAGGCGATTGAGCGTAGCGTTCCAGCCCTCGATCGGCTTCACCTTGCATGTCGACTCAAGGGTTATCTTAACCCAATACATGACGACCCTGAACACTTGCCCCCCCCTTCTCTCGGTTCATGCATGCCACGCAGGCACATTCGGCAGTTGGAGACAGACCCTGTTGCAAGCCCGCGCGACACGCTGGTGCCAGGGACGGTCGCTGTCTTCCCGTTCGAAGAGTGCACTCCTCGAGTACACGGGCCAGTGTCCGAATCTTTCTCTCAGAGAGAAGCGCAACCAACAATGGCCGACAGACCAAGTCAACTCCCACCTGCCACCGCCAGCGCCATCGTCAAGGACTGGGTCACAAGCTTCGACGCGACCTTCGTCCGCTTCAAGCACCAGTGATATGACGGTGATGTGCGACCGCAGTGCACATCCCTCGTCGTTCGCATGGGCACAGACAGGTCTCGCCACGCTGCTCGCACGCCCCGAGAGGCGCTGGCGATGTGGCTTGCCGTGAGCTGTTGTTGCGGGTATACGGCTTCCACGAGAACGCTGCGTTCTGGTACCGCACGATCTGGCCCGAACGGGTGTCGACCATGCCGGACAGTCGGCTGGCGTAGCGGTCGGTGCGTTCCCACACGTGATCCTCTGTTGGCCCGAAGTCAGTATGGCACGCAGGACGAACCGCGCCGTCTCCGGCGCTTCTTAAACGCGGTGTTTCGACCAGCGAGAAGACACAGCGACGCGTTTAACGAGTGTATGCAGGTGCTGTGTCCGTTCCTCTCGGAGCAGCGGTGGACCCAGGGGCCTGCGAACTCTCTCTCTCCCTGGAAGGCCCCGACGCGTCCTCGGCCGCAGGCGTCGCGCAGCTTGCACCACTTCTCGACCAGATCGCTACCGGCTGTAATGATCGAATCATCGGCATGAAGCTGAAGCTCGTGCACCTTCGGCTGCCGTATGTGCGCAATCCGTCGCTGAGTTATCTGCAGTCGCGCCAAGCTCGTGGCGCGAGATGGACGCGTGGCCGGTGACCCTGTCGGACGAGGAGTTGGAGATGTTGCAGCTTGTGGTCGCCCACGGCTGCGCCGCGTCGGTCGTGGGGCTTGCAAGCGATGTGCTAGGCATGGCCACCCGACGCGACTGAGACGAGCGAACCAACGCCCAACGCCCTCTTCGTGACGCGCTGCGCACGCATGCGCTGCCCACACGGCGCAAGCTGCGCCTCGCGTGCTTGTACCATTGGGCGGGCGACGTGTGCGAGACGGTCTCAGTCGCAGCTGGCACCCGCGTCGAGTTGCTCGGCGTCGTCGACGACGTGGCCGCGCGCGCGACTCTCGTTCGCGTGGCCGCAGCTGGCTACGGACTCGAATGGATCGCAACGCGCGATTTGGGCAGCATGTACGACCTTGAGCTGACCACACTCGCGTCGGATGCGTGTGTGACGACCATGCGGTTGCCAGCCGACAAAGACCACCGGGGGACGCAGGCGACGCCGCTCCGAATGGTCGGACGCTCGCTCGTCCACCTGCGTGGCGCGACGAGTCTGGCGTGGTCTCAGTTGAAGGCGCTCGGCCTGCACCAGTTGAAGTCGATGAAGACGTGCGTCTTCGTACTGGATGCCACGGGCGCCAACGTGCCGTGGCGCGCCCAGCTACCGGCGCTCGAGACGCTCGCGATGCGCGTGGACCCGGCGCAGCTATCGACCCTTGTGCAGCATTTGTTTGGGCCGTTGGAGACCGACGATCGCGCCCACGGCGTGAGCTATCTCGAACTCGAAATCGATGTGCCCCTGTGCCGGAAGCACGAACACGAGCGCGCCGCGACGTGTGCATTGCAAGTGTCGACCCAGCTGCGGTGGCGGCTGGACCACCGCCACGGGCTGTGCGCGCTGGACGTGCGTTTGTTCCACGCACAGGACGACAAGCGCGTTGCGCTGTACGACCAGGACCAGCCTGTGTGCCCGATTCTGACGCGCAGGTGCCCGTACTTTCCTCGCATCGATGCAGCGACCTCCGCGGCGAACGGCGCGTTCCTGAGCTGTTGCGGACGGACCGAGTCGCGGGCCAGTACGATCGACCTCGGTGTGCGGCAGCTCGTGCTCGACTTTGTTGGGCGTGACCTCGAGGCGTTTACACAGATCTATCTATCATGACGTAGGAGCACTCCGGAAGGTAGGTTCCACACGTCTCAGTTGGTCGTTGTGTCGAGTCTGTCGTTTCATCACCGGCTAATGTGGCTGAAGCGGATGGCTGGGGCTTTCTTTGGTCCCTACCGCTATGCGTGCGCGGCGGCATTGGCGGCTGCGTGTTGTACCCGCTGGGCTTCTGGAACACGTCTGGTGCGGGCATCTGGGGCGGCGGCTATCTCGTACGGCGGTCTCTTTCACTGCTAAATGATATCCACTACAGTATCCTTAGCGTCAGCTGACGGTTCCTTCTGTTTCGACCTCTTCCTGTCTCTGAAGCTGCGATCAGTGTCAGCGGCATGTGCACTTGAGGGTTTTCACGCATAGGTTCAGCGAAACGAATCTAAAGCTGCTAAGATTTCTTTGCTATGTCATCGTGCGGTTCAACTTGCTTTGGATATGCTGCATGTCCCGGGCGGGCGAGTTGAGCCCGCTTGGGCTGCGTGATACGTCCGTCAGGATAGTTCAGTACAATGAGTTGGGACAACTCCTGGAGCATGTCGACGCTGGCGTTGGTGCGGTTTGTTTGTTCCGTGCGAGCGACCGCGCGATGGTTAAGCCAGTGCGGATCGAGTGTCCGTTGTTTTATAGGTGCTTGTGGTCGATCAGCGCCTGCGAGTATACCGTAGAGGCGACGGTTGGCGGCTCGTGGCGGTCGCAGCTGTCACTGCTGCAGTCCATCGATGTCCGCGTCAGCGTCACGATGCTCGCGGCCCTCGGTCGCACATTGCTGGAGCCGTGACAAACGTCTGCTGGTGCGACGTGCGACTGCAGATCGATGCCAGCGAGTCGGGAGATGTCGAGGCGCTGGCACGCGAGTTGTCGACCGAATGCAGCGGGCGGCTGCGTCATCGACAGCGTCCTTTGTCGTTGGATGTTCGTTTGGTCCACAACGAAGATCTTGGTTGTCCAATTCCGCGCATGGGCTCGCGGTTGGTGCGCTGCGAGGCCTTCACACGCGCTGAGAAGTTCGCGTTCCTGACCGGTTGCAGCCTACGGAATCCGAACTCAGCGGCCGTATGCCTGTCTAACTTGGTGGGCGCCAGCGCGTGCTCGAGTTTCTTCGCCGTGGCAGGGACGCGTTTGTGGTCAGCTGCGAGACCCACCGCCTGTGCTTTCTGGACGGCCGCGCGCACCGCGATACGTTTCTCTATTGAGTCGCGCGACGATAAACGCAGCCAACATTTTCGAGATCGAGTGGACCGCTTTCCCTGTGACGCCAGCTATCGCTTCAGTATTCAACTGCCGTGCCAACGTGTGTTATAATAATCGCCACACCGCGGGGTTTCACGTGTTTGGCAAGCACTGCTGCGTCTGTGCACTTGGTTCATCGCCGCGAATGTCTGTCTGTAGTGCCACGCTCGACGAGGTCCGGACGGGTGCCAGGCCGCCTGACTATGGGATCGACGCTGCCGCCGCCTGATGCCTCACGCTGCGGCCGCATGGTGTGCATCAGCGGGCCAGGCCGAGGTCGTCCATACGGTGGAGCAAGTGCGTGGCCAGTGGCCAAGCCACAGCCGAGCCAACTCGCTTCGGGTCGCGCTCCGTTCAGTTGGGACTGATGGGAGATCATCAAGCGCCGAACTTCAGAAACTGCTGCGACCGGCTGTCGCTGCAGTTTCTGAAGTCTCCGACGGAGAGCGCGAGCTGCCTGATGGTCAAAACTGTGTCAAAAGCCGCGGCGCGCTGTCTCGTCCCCCGCCGGTTTTGTTTGACTGGCACGTGGGGGACGACGAGGCTTGCCCAATCCAGAATCTGGTCTTCTCCAGACCCGGCCCAACACGTGCTGACAGCCACGGCTCGTGCTGTACTACTGTGCCGATGCCGGTCTTAACAAACCAAGGTCCCCTAGACTGGTAACAATGGTCCTCCCCAACCGCACTGAGACTTTCCCATCGTTCTCCGTCTTGAGCCTGAATGCGTGCATGTCGCTGGTGAATGCAAACCCCAGCACCAACCCTGCTACTGTACAGTACTCTATTGAAAGATCCTCCCACACAGCTTTAGCTTCCATCCTCATCTCGCCTCGGGGTCGATTCCATCGACGGAACCGTACCACGGCGGTACAGTACCAGAGCCATCGCCGCGTCGCGACGCGTCACGTTCTCCCCGCGCGGCGCCATTGGTCACCGTGGGCAGGGAGAGCGGAGAAACGAGCGAGCGGGTTCCTTTTTTCCGTTCCGCCTCGGAGGCCGCCTCACGCGACGCCTGACAACAAGCGACGAGCCCCCATCCTCCTTCCTCAATCTACTGATATGGTGTATCTACCTTCGCCCGCTGCTCCATTTCCCTATATAAATCACCCGAGATTTGACCACTCCATATCACACAAACGAGTACACTGAGCCCGGGCGAGCAGGCGCGCCTGGACCCCTCCCACCTCAATGTCAGCACAGCCGGGGCACCCCAGCTGGCACCGAAAGTGGATGATGTATGCATTCCAAATCGACAAGTCGATCGGACGATGAGTGGCGCGCTGGCCGGCGGGACATGCGGTAATCCCCCTATATACACTAACGGCGTGGGGAGGCCGCCCGTACCACCGCGGTGCCACCGGGCCGTTCGACTGGCTGCCAGCCTGCGGAGA
The DNA here is from genome assembly GCA_023337735.1 of Pythium biforme. Classification (NCBI taxonomy): domain Eukaryota; phylum Oomycota; class Peronosporomycetes; order Pythiales; family Pythiaceae; genus Pythium; species Pythium biforme. The sequence goes on from JAADXJ010000949.1 coordinate 4,911, forward strand.
CCACCAGACCACCAGTGGTGGCACGCCGAGCCGCCCAAGCCGCGAGCAGGTCCGTTTGCCATTCATTCCGCAATTTGCCGCGTTCTCCGTCAAGTCAAGCAGTCCAGGCAGCCATGGCAGCGGCCTCCCCGGTGACCGACAGCGCCTACACCAAGCTCGAGGGCGACGTGCCCGTGGCAGCAATTGTCTCGCACGACGACAAACCGTGGCAGCAAAAGGCCCGCGAGCTCTTCACGATCGAGCAGCGCGGCATCGAGCGCGTGCCCGAGAGCGAGCGCCATGACACCAACGTGTCCAGCGTCGGCACGATGTGGCTCGCGGCCAACATGGTCATCAGCTCGTTTGCCCTGGGCTGCCTCGGCAAGTCGATCTTCCACTTGGGCGCCGGCGACGCGTTCCTCGTGGTCATCTTCTTCAACCTCGTGGGCACGATCCCCGTGGCCTGCTTCAGCTGCTTTGGCGCGCACTTTGGGCTCCGGCAAATGATCCTCTCGCGCTACTGGTTCGGCTTCCACGGCGTCAAGCTCATTGCCGTCTTCAACGTCATCGCGTGCCTGGGCTGGTCCACGATCAACACGATTGTCGGCGCCGAGCTCATCCACGCCGTGAACTCCGACGTCCCAGGCTGGTGTGGTATCATCATCATCGCCGTGTGTACGTTCCTGGTCACGCTCTGCGGCTACAAGGTCGTCCATGCGTACGAGTTCTGGTCCTGGATCCCGGCGTTCATCGTGTTTGTGATCGTGCTCGTCGAGCTCGTCCACTCGGGCGCGTACGTCAACATCCCCATGGGCACGGGCAAGGCCGAGATGGGCAGCATCTTCAGCTTTGGCGCCGCGATCTTCGGGTTTGCGATCGGCTGGTCGTCGTACGCGTCCGACTATACCGTGTACATGCCGCCCACGCAGTCCAAGCTCAAGATCTTCCTCTCGACCTACATTGGCCTGATCATCCCGCTCATCTTCACGCAGCTTTTGGGCGTGGCCGTCATGACCGCGACCGACGAGGCCTCGAGCAACCCGGCGTTCAAGGAAGGCTACGCCGAGTCCGGCGCCGGTGGTCTGCTCGCGGCGCTGCTCGTGCCGCCGCTTGGTGGCTTTGGCAAGTTCTGCATCATCATCCTCGCGCTCTCGATCATTGCCAACAACTGCCCCAACATCTACTCGGTCTCGCTCACGCTCCAGGTCTTTGGCAGCTGGAGCGAGCGCGTGCCGCGCCCCGTGTGGACGTTTGTGGGCACGATCATCTACGTCGTGGTCGCGATCCCTGGATACGAACACTTTGAGCTCGTGCTCGAGAACTTTATGAACGTCATTGGCTACTGGCTATCGGCGTACTCGGCGATCGGCCTCATCGAGCACGTCGTGTTCCGCAAGGGCTTTGCCGGCTACGACATTGACCACTACGACAAGCCCGAGAAGCTGCCGCTGGGGCTCGCGGCTGTGTTCTCGTTCGCGTGCGGCCTCGTGGGCGCCGTGCTGGGCATGAGCCAGACGTGGTACGTCGGCAAGATCGCGCTCAAGGCCGGTATGGAGCCGTTCGGCGGCGACGTCGGCATCTACCTCGCGTGGGGCTTTGCGATTGTCGCGTACCTCATCACGCGCCCGCTCGAGCTCAAGCACTTTGGCCGGTAGATACTGTGCGGACGCCACATCTAGCGAACGCTCGGTACGGCTTTCGATGTTGTTAGTCTCGTGTAAACTGTAAAAACAAATCCAAACACCCAAAAGCCAAGTACAAGCGTGAAGCTCTCTCAGTATCTCGAGAGCGATACCTGTCGTTGTCGTGTCCTATCGGGTGACGGGACGCGCCATCAGCTGAGACTGCCGCGACCGGCATCGGAAATTTGCTCAAGTTGGAGTTGTCTTTCTCCCATCACTCTCGTGAGAGCTTTCTGGTGAAAGGCGACGAGAGGGTTGTTCCTGGAGCTACTGTGGCTCGATCTCACTTTGCAACTCGCGATCCACGGCTCAAGACTGTTCCAACACACTCAACGCACCGACGACTCCACGATGAAGTTCTCTGCGATCCTCGCGACAGCCGCCTGCATGGCCTTCGGTCTCGCGAACGCCGCTGACGTCTCGACCACCAAGACCCAGGAGGCCGAGATGCCCACGCCAGACCAGGCGCTCAAGGCCGTCCAGGCACTCGACCTCCCGGCTGGCGTCAAGCTCGTCGGTACGACCGAGCCCATCCAGATGACGACCAACAAGGAAGGTGAGCACACGGTCGCGATCGCCAAGCACGAGTTCTGGGGCGGCGGTTGGGGCGGTCTCGGCTGGGGCGGAGGCTGGGGTGGTGGCTGGGGCGGGTGGGGCGGCTTTGGACCCTACCGCTTTGGCTACTCGTGCGGCGGTCTTGGTGGTTGGGCGTACCCGCTCGGTTTCTGGAACACGTTTGGTGCGGGTATCTGGGGCGGCGGCTGTGGCTTGGGTTTCCCGTACGGCGGACTTTTTTACTGCTGAACCGATGAAGGCGCTGTGCGACTGGCTGCGGAGCGGCCGTGCGCTCGCACAACATGTCTCGTCACTGCATAACGGATGAATGCCACAACCGTTCAGGTTTCACAAAAGAAAAAAACACCTACTTAGTTGTCCACTGTCTCCCATTCTAGAAGTTGCATCCTGCCCCGGTTCAGTCGATGTTGGCCAACTTGCGAAGCTCGTACGCGACCAGCAGTGCTGTGGGTCTCGCGAGCCGGTCAAATGACGTGCACCGCTCCACGAGCTCGCGAATCTCTTGTGGACACGCGTTACTGACGCTGCATGTGAGCGATCCACTGAGTAGACGCGCCACAAACGCCGCGTCCCCCTTCACCGGCGCGCTAGTCTCGTCCGTAGCGTCCTCGAACGGCAGCTTGTGGGTATCAATCTCACTCAGAATGACGCTCAGCGAGTAGATGTCAGCCGAGGCGTCATAGCGCTCTCTCGCGAGCACCTCGGGGGCCGTCCACCGCAGCGTGCCGACAGTGGCCGTCATGGTTTCGTCCTCGTCCAGTATGCGCGACACGCCAAAATCCGTGAGCTTGGCGTGCATGTCGCCGTCGAGCAGCACGTTGTGGGACGTGAGATCGCGGTGGATCACGACGGGGTCGAGCGAGTGCAAGTACACCACGGCCTCGGCGATTTCGAGTGCGATCTGCAGCATCTGCGGCGTCCAGCTGGCCAGTGTCATCCTCGGTGGTCCTGGCGTTCTGTCGAGGTACGAGCGTAGATCACCGCCGGCCATGTACTCGGTGACCAGCGCGAGATCGCTCTCCATGGTCCACACGACGCCGACAATGGCCACGATGCGAGGGTGCGAGAGCACCAGCACGAGTTTGATCTCCTCGACAAACTGCGGAACTGCCGAGATGTCGGTGGGCTTGAGCGACTTGACGGCGACGAGTTCGTTGCGGTAGGATGCGAGCCACACTTCGCCACTCGCCCCAGAGCCCATCAAACGCGTCCGGGTGACGAGATTCGCGTCAAGACGGTGCTGCAACAGCAGAGAGTCGCTCCAAATCGACGAGTCGCTCAGCAACTGCTCTTCAAGGCTCACCGTGTCGCTGCCGATGTCTTTCTCACGCGCCTTTTGACGTGCTCGCCGACGCCACCATACGAAGGCGAGTGCGAGCAGCACGACACAGAGGCATGCAACGGCGACAATGACACTGACCGACACGCCCGAACGTGCAACAGCCTCGGACGTACTCTGCTGCACCGTGGACTTGCACACCGAAAAGCCACGCAGGCGAACGGTCTCCGCAACGCCGCAATTGGTGGCAAACATCGCTTGGTCCATCACAATGGTCTCGACTTTCGAGAGGAAGTTGATCTGGTCGGCCGTCGGCGCAAACCCACGGATCGGATTGCGTGTGAGGTTGAGCACCGTCAGCTCGAGCATGCTGAAGATGGACGTGGGCATCGCCGTCAGGCCGTTGTCGGCGAGATGTAGCGTCGTCAAGTTCGATGCACTCGTGACGTTGAACTGTTGGATGGTGTTGTTGCGGAGATCCATTGTGACTGCTGCTGGGTACGCACCGGAGAACGTCGTGAGGCGGTTCCCCGAGAGGTTGCTAAGACGCAGATATATACAGTCAAGGTGAGTCGTGGTGCGGTATGAGTGAACCACCCGGGAAACCAAAACGCACATCGTGACGAGCTTCAGGAGGCCGTCGGTGGCGTCAAATGCCTGCAACCGGTTCCCTTTCAAGTTCAGCTCCTTCAGCCCAGTCATCTCGCCGAGATCGGTCGGTACTTGCTCGAGGATGCAATCCACGATTTTGCTGATACAGTATACGCCTCGTGTGAGCAAAACGGTGACAACCGGGTCGTGGGCGATCGCACAACAGTCACGTACAGATTACCGAGCGTACGCGGTAGCGTGTTCGCATCGAGCGAGCGAAACTTCGCGTCACTGGCCATCAGTTCTACCAGCGACTGCGGGAGCGCACCGGGCAAGATTGTCTCCAACGGATTTGCGAGGATCGACCTGCGCGAACAGGAGAGCAATATCACTACCAGTCACTGCACCAGAAAAGGATACTCAGCCGCGTACAGCGTGAAAAGGTTGCCCAACGAGGATATCACTGAGGGTAGAGCCGTGAGCTGGTTGTCGTTGAGGTGGCTAGAAGCGTCAAGTTAAAACAAAGTCAGGCGAGATGCAAAATGTGTCCTCGCTTCCGTAGGGAGTACGTACAGCGCTACCGTCGCTGGTGGCAACTTCGATAGGTCTTTCATCGCTTGTGGGTTCCCGTCAAGAACGCTAGCACGGTCACAAGCGTCAGCACGAGATGCAACCACCAGTTCCAGTAGACCTGTAGACCTGATTGCGCACTCACATCTCGCTCACGTTCAATTGTTGGAAGTCCTCCGAGAGTTTCTGCAGCTTGCAATACTTCAAGGAGAGGTAGGCAACCGATGGCGAGATCATCGAGAAATTGGCGTCGCGACTGAGGTCGTTGCCATCCAGGTACAGATTTCCGAGCACTCCCATGGCCTGGACGCTTGGCGGGATTGCCGTCAAGGAGCAATTTTGGACGCTCAGTTCGACCAGTTGCTCGGGAGGAATGGCGCCATCCGGAATCACCTTGATGGTGTTGTGGTCCAGTCGCCTGCCGAAGTCAAGGGAAACGCTGCTGGGTTAGTATGATCCGAGTGAGCGTGACAAAGGGGTTTAAAGTCCGCGATTCGTACACCGACAGGAGCCCCGACATATTGGCAATGTCTCCAGGGACTGCGGTGATTGACGTGTTGCGAAGTATGACCATTTGTAGCGTCGACGGAAGCGTGCCGACCGCAATCTCCTTCAGTGGGTTGGACGAGACGTCCCTAGTGCCATCCCAACACACGTTGTTCAGTTCCACTTGTTGAGGGCCACGATACGCAAAGATGACCGTGCGGGAGACTCGTACAGGAACCAAACGGACGGCAGGAACAGATTCGGTGCGAGTTTCGTGATCGCATTGGTGGCGAGATTCCTGTGAGGTAATAGACAATTGATCCATTGCGGTCAGTTCTGCCAAGCTTGGCACGGCCGCAAGGCATCATGCATGACAACGTACACGCGCTCTAGCACCGGCGCATTGGGCAGGCTCGTCACCTCGGTGATTTGATTTGCGGAAAAGTCGCTGCAACACAATACACCACATGCGTGAGCCTGTGCCGCCATGCAGACTGTCACAAGTGCGATCCACGAGAACGCACAATACGGTCGTCTTGGGGAACGACGCGTTCAGCAGCGGTACGGTTGTCAGCAGCGTGTTTCGCAGGAAGCTACAGTTCACCACCGCAAGTCACCACCTCGCGTCCATCCTCGGCCATCAATACATCGCGATCCACAGTGTGTACGTACAGCTCTGTGAGGCGGGTAAACGAGAGCGAGACGTTCGGTGGGGGCTCGTTGAACCGCAAATTCTCCAGCTTGATGTACTCAACACCTTGGAGCGTCTCGTAGTACGTCGCGGGGATATCAAACGCCAGGATTTCCCCTGTTGGGAACACCTTCTTGTCGTCCAGGTAGTCGTTGTGGTTGTCATCCCCACTGTTGTTAGGCGCTTCGTTGCCCGACAGCGCCGCAACTTCGTTCGTGCCGGTCACGTCCAGCGTCCCCACGATCCCGTGCACAACCGAGGCATTGATCGAGATCGCGCGCTCCGACGAGTGCCATAAGTTGGCCGTGTCAACCTCGTCGAGGACCGTCGCGTCCGTCACGAGCGCAATCCACCAGCCGTCGCCGCCTGCTAGACGTGGGATGCACTCGAACGCACAACCGTCGCCCGTGTGGCACGTGCGTCCGCTCGTCGTCGTCGTGCATTCGCTCGTCGCGTTCGCGGGGAAGTAGATACACAAGTTGTCGATCGCGCACTGCGTGGGACAGAGCGACGTGAGCACGGGGAGCGCTTCGCGCGCGAGCAGATCGTTTCCTGTCGGGCAGGCGACGACACTCGCGTCCGTGTCGTTGGCTTGGAGCCCACGCAGCAGGACAGCGGCGGGTGGAGCGTGAGCCGTCGCCGCGACCACCGTGTTCTTGCCACTGAGATAGCGCGTGCCTGCCACACCCCATAATGCCGCGGTCGTCCACAACGAGCGCTCGATCCACATCGTACCGCGTGTGCGAAAGCGCTGGCGTCGTTCGCCGGGCCCGTCGAGCTGGGAATGAGCCGCCGGGAGCGTCACGTGGCGAGGGCTCCGAAGTGGGTGCTGGAGCCTGCCGTTGCGCTCGAGCGATACAGAATGTCGTCCCTGCCCAATGAACTGTTTCTGGTTGCGTTTACTTCTCGACGGTGCTCCGCCGTGAGTAACCTCACTCGCGATGGTCCGTTGGGCCCACTGTGTATCCACTTTGACGGCTGGTTGCCGTGGCAAACAGCCGCTGCAGGATGGGCCGGTGGGTGCACTAGATGATCCCAACTTGGGATCATCGTCTTGGGATTCCCAAGACGTATTATACTGTAGGACAGCACTTCGAAGTATGAATTATTGCCTGTCATCGCGGCGGCACTGACCACATCGCTTTCCAATTTCGAGCTTCCAAGTCTTGAACCACGAGTGAGAATCTCTCATGTTTTTGAACGAACACATGGCCCAAAGGTGCCACGGTGCTAATCATTCCGAATGAGCTCATTGGCCTACAGTAATGGAGAGATTCTCCTTCAACTCTTGGAGATGGCGACAACCTGGCGCCGTTTTTGGAATGCTGGCAGCGGCCATCCCATGAAAGGAGCTGGGCCAATCCGCGATGGTTATTAGTCGGCGTGCTTTCTAAAGAACATGACCGTGAATGCAAATCGCACAACCTCCATTGCCAGCGGGTCTGGTCACGTTCGGCTGATCACGAATCCACAAAAGTATCAGTGTAACATGCGTCACGTGAGGGAGATCCAACGAGAGAATCATCAGATCGCCTCCAAAATGCTTCGTAGCTCGAACGCGGCTTGCACGATGCTCGGTCGTGCTCGTGGATCAAATGCCGTGCAGCGCAAGCCCAACGAACGGATCGCACTGGGAGACGACGTCGTCCACTGGCACGTGAG
>JAADXJ010000950.1:0-12416 GCA_023337735.1 Pythium biforme
AGCGAACGTAGTGGAAGCTCCCAGGCACAGATCTAACAACACAAATGACCAGCAACGTAGGGAGACGCGCGGCGGCGGCCGCGGCGCGTACGGCGTCGCGTCGCTTGACCAGCGCGCTCGCTTCTACTACTACTACATGGAAGCCTCTTCAGACGCATCACCTCGCTGCCTCTTCTTATGGACACGGTCTTCCGATCGCAATTGGCCGCGTGGAACGCCGTTGTCTCTCGTCGACGACGTCCGGTGGCGACGACGACGACAAGGACGCGCCGTCGATCTGGCAGCTCGCGGAGCAGCTGCGCAGTGTGGACGTGAAGGGAGACCGTGAGCCGGTTGTCGCCGCGATCCAGCGCGTCGCGATCACGCCCGGCAGCTCGACCGACGCGCGCGAGGCGCAAGCGCTCGACGTGATCCAGAGCAACGTGCTCGACTCGCTGCTCGTGCTGCTCGAGGACGAACGGCTCGCGGACTTCCACGTGCCCACGTACCTGGCGCTGATCAAGCTCTCGACCGAGCCGCTGCTCTCGCAGGAGCTGCTGCGCCTTAACGCGCCCGGTACGTTTCTTCTGCGTTGGCTCGGGTTCTCGAACTATCGATAGACACTAATGACATTGGAATTAGGCACGATCGCCAAGTACTTGCGCCACGCCGACCCACGCCTCCAGGCCGCGGCGTGCTTGACGCTGGGCAACCTCGCGCTCGAGCCGACGTCGCAGCATGCGCTGGCGTCCGCCGAGGTCGTCGAGCCGCTCATGGGCGTGCTCGCGAGCCCGCACGAAGCGATCCAGCGCGCGGCCGTGACGACCATCGCGACGATCGCCGGCTCGACGCGCGGCCGCCAGCAGCTCTGTGAGATCGACCACATCATGGCGCTCAGCGGCCTGCTCTCGAGCGACTATTGTACGTGTCGTGCTTGTCTGCGTCCAGTGGATACGTGCTGATTTCTTCGTTGTTGGAAACCACAGCGGATTCCCTGCGCAGCGCCGTCGCGTTTGCGTTGGGTAATATGCTTTCGGACCACGACGCGGCCGCGCAGGACGCGCTGCGCGACTCCGGCGCGCTCCCAGAGCTCATCCTGCTGGCGTCGCCAGCGTACGCGGACGACGTGTGCGCGTCGGCGGCCTGGGCGATCCACCACGGCGTGCACGGCAACCACGAAAGCCAGTCGATGGTCGCGGACGCGGGCGGCATCGCTATGCTCTTCCAGCACGTGTTTGCCGACGACGAGACGCTCCAGACCAACGCGCTGCTCGCGCTCGAGAGCACAATCGCGGGCCACGAGGCCAACACCGAGAGCTGCCGCAACAACAGCGACGCTGTGGAGCTGCTCGAGGTGCTCAATGAGAACGCCGCCGAAGATGGGCTCAGCCCCACGGCCACGCGCGCGCTTGACGCGCTGCTCCAGCAGGTCCGTTAAGACTGATTCTGCCAAATGAAGGAATTTTGGGGGATTTCTGAACAACCAGCTCCACTCTATCGGGCGTGGGGACTAACATCGCCTTTTTCACTGGCGAGGCATCTTCGCATCTCTTTTTCTTCTCATGTTTGGGGCGACATTTACGCACGGCTGTCGTGGCGTCTGGCCGAGTGGAGCAGGTTGCCGAGGCGCCAGTTGACGCCTTCGTTCGCCATCACGACGTACACGCAGCCGCCAAAGATCAGAAAGTAGAACATGAGCCCACCGAGGTTGTCGTTCGCGGCCGTGGGCAGCGCGGGCACGCCGGCCTCGCCAGTGACGGCATGGGCCTTGGCGTCTATGGGATGTGCCGCGGCGGCCGGGTCGCCCTCGGCGCCAGCACCGGCCTTGGCGTGGTGGTCGGCATTCTGTGGCTCGACGGGCTCTGGGGCGCCGTTCGGGTCCGGCTGGGCTCGGATTTTGTCGGTGCTACTCACGGGTGTGGCCGCGTTGCGTGCGAGCATCCAGCCGCCACCGACGATCTGCTCGACGTCGGTCGCGTTGCGGTAGGGCACCCAGTGGAGCTGGTGGCACGTGTCCTTGTCCGTCTCGCCTTCTTTGAATGTGACGCCGGAGAACGCGAGGTAGTCGTCGAAGCTGCGCACGTTGCCAAAGCCGAACTTGGCCATCTCGCGCGCGTCGACTTCGCCGACAAAATCCTGGCCCGTGATGAGCTTGAAGCGGGCGCGCGCGTGCTCGGTCTCGAGCGCCTTCTTCGTCTGGTCCACTTTGACGTGCTCGAACCTACCCAGCCAGGACGTCAGTAGTACCATATCAACCGCCACAGGAGAGACACTCGAACGTACCGTGCGGGGACCTTGGAGTAGTTGTGGTACACGACCGAGCCGAGCGGGCTGGGCGAGTACAGGTCGTACCCGTGGGTCCACAGGTGCGAGGACCGCAAGAACTCTTCGCCGTCAAACATCCAGAGCGTGTGCGAGTCGATGAGCACACGGCGCTCGGCGTGGCATTTGCTAAAGGACAGGCCGGCGCCCCAGAGCGCGCTGAGCTGCGGCCACTTGGAGCCACTGATCATGCTCGCGCCTTCGTTGCGCACCATGCCATTGCCGCCGCGGATGGTCGTGCACAAGTGGGGCAATGAGTACGGCGGCGCGTTGTCGCCGTTCTCCTTGACGTAGTCGTGGACGTGGTGCAGGTACGTCGACAGCACGGCCATCTCGTTGTCCACGCGGGTCCACTCCTCGACAATGTGCTCGTCCCACTTGTTGGTAAAGATGCTGTGGCCGTCGAGCTGCAGACAAAACTCTTCGTCGCGCAGCAGCTTTTGCTGGTAGTGGCGCGCAAGCGTCGGCCCGCGCGAGTCGTCGGCGAGGCGCTCGTCAACACGCACTTGCGTGCGGAACGGGCACGCGCCCTTGCCGGGGAACGCTTGCGCGGCCATCTTGCAAAACTCGACAATACACTTGTCGTCGCCCGGGTTCACTTGGTCCACGACCCCAAAGTACAGTCGCTCGGGATGGACCGCGCGCTGGAAGCCCGTGACCATGGTCTTGGCGCAGCGGTAGGCGTCGCGGAAGACCGAGAGGCCCACAAAGATGTCAAACTCGCTGGGCACGCGCGGCGGCGGCGGGCGTAGATGGGCGAGCGTGTCGTCGAGCGGGATGTGTTGGACGCTCGGGTCCAGCTTGACCGCGCGCTGCGAGTTGATGATGCCCATCTCCGACTCGAGTCCGCTGGCTGCGAGCGCGCCATGGCAAGTGAGTGCCAAGGACGCCAGCGTCGCGAGTGCCACGGCCGGCAGCACGCGCATGTTCAGTTCGCCGCGAGGGTGGATGGGATACAGTCCACGTAGGCACCTGCTCGCAGCAAAGGAGGGGGAACGGAGCTGCTGAACTTGCGGAATCGGATTTAAGAGAGAGCAGCGAATATGAGTTCAGCTAAAACCGAATGAGTTGTCCGTCGGTGATGCTCTATCTAATCTTTGGGCGAGCGAATGTCTGACGCTTGTGCTCGAAGGAGCCCAACGGGTTGGTGCTTCACGCTCTCATGGATCGCCCAATCATGGCGCCATGGATGATCATAGTGAGAGGAAGCTCGTGTCTTGTGCCAAGAGGCGTACGTGCCAACGGGGCTTTGCCTCGATAGCGTGACTTTTCATCGTTGTCTTCTAGGTGTAGTAGCTGGGGGAGATCACGACGTCTTCGAACACGTCGCGCTGCTGCTGCGTAAAGGTGTTCTTGATCTCGAGCCAGTTGTCCTGGTGCGTGCGCTTGAACTCGAGCAGCGTGTCCTTGACCGACTTCTCGAGGTATGAGACCGTCGGCGTCGAGTGCTTGATGTACAGGTAGCGGCCCATTTCTTCAAACAGCGGCGGCACGAAATCAGGCACCGAGTACGGGAACGCCAACACGATCGCGCTCATGCCAAGGATGCTCGTCGCCATCGTCTGCTCGGTGGTCTTGACGCGCGACTTTGTCTTTTCGACCTCTTCGGTTTCGCCCGGCTGGTCCTGTTCCTGCTTCTGCAGACGACGGAGGAGCTTGGGGTGCTTGATGCGCGAATCTTGCGCTTGCTCGGTCAGTTGACGGCTCAGTGCGCCAACGGCGGTTGGGCGTTGAATGTGGGCAAGACTGCGCAGCGCGTACTTGGCCATGTCTTGGATCTCGCGTTGCTCGTCCGCGAGGAACTTCATGATGAGCCTTTGCACGCGCTCCTGCTGCTCGGCCGAGAAGAAGATCCAATGGTAGAACGTGAACAAGGTAAGGAAGCGAAGCACGCCGGCACGAATCTTCCACAAGCTGTGGGCGCCTAGCTGTTCGAGCATTCCCAAAAGGTCATCCAAGTGCGTGGCTGCGACTGTGTCCGCTGGGGGTGCCTGCAAACGAAGTGACAACGAGATCGCGTTCGCAGTGTTCTTGGCCAGTAACGCGATTTCCACCTTCGAGTGGTTCTGACTGAGGAAGGTGATGGGAAGCAGGGACTTCATGACGCGCAGCAAGTCGCTTGTGTCACCATGACGATCGGCGCAAACCAGCCACTGCATCGCCGTTTCCTTGGCACTCAGGGCATCGTCGCCCTCGGATTCCTCGCCTCCCTCCATTGGACTGTCTGCCGCTGTCACGTAGGTCAACGCAGCGAGCTGGTCCAGCAGCGTGGTCGTGGGACGAGATTCTGATGTACCTTCACCATTGCTTGCGTCCAACAAAAACAACGTCTTGGCAGCGCGATCGCGCACCATTTTGTAGCGGTGGGCGAGGGCGTGGCTTTCGATGACGCGAACAACCGAGCTTTGAATCGCAGCTCGGATCTTCGTTTGCCGTTCACTAGCAGCTCCAAGTATTTGCACAAGAAGCGGTTCGATGAGGCTCAACCACTTGACTTGATCGGCGTAGTCGTCGACGGTGGCGCGAGCAAACGATTCCTCGAACTCCCTCAGTACATACGAAACAACATCTTCAAGGCGGGCGAGCTGGAACTGCTCCGGACTGCTGTTCGACGGCCGAGACGCGTAATACAAGATTTGTGTCCACGGCTCAACCATCGCGAGGTTCACGTTCGGCAACACCTTCTTCATGAGGCCCGCCACAGATGAGACCATGGAACGAGCGACGGCGTCGTCTTCAATCGGTAACTTCAAGGCCGCACGCAACATGCCGCTTGACCACTCTGCCAGCACTGACAAAGAGGCTTGTCTGTCCTCATCCGAAACCTTCGAGTCGATCCCACTCGTTAGACCGTCCAGCGTCGCGAGAACACAACTTTGCACGATCGTGCGATGGTTCATCCGCGTCAGCCGCTGCACGAGCCGCACATGCGTCAACTCAATGTTCTTGAACGAATCGTTCGTCTGGTTGAGCAACCGGATTGAGGAGAGTGGTGGTGGCTTCGGGTACGCGTTGCCCGTGTTAGACAAGTTACGGATCACTTCGTTGACGCCAAACGACCAGTCACTGGGGGCTGAATTCGCATGTTGGCCATCAGCGGAGGCAGAAAACCGGTGCGTGTTGCGGTGATTGTCGACCATGGATGTGATGAGAATCTTCAGCGTTGAGTCGTCGAACAGGAGGGCGCTGACATCAGCATCGGATGAACGCTCTGTGGTATTGTGCCACTTTGTCAGCTTCACCAGCTGTGACAGGAGAAGAACTGCAACCTGCCGCACCGGCAGCACGTCATGCTCGAGTCGTTTGATGACGAGCTGCCAGAGACTGATCGGCAAAGGCACTTCCTGGCGCTGAAGAAGCGGGAAGAAACACACTAAGTGCATCAGCTGGTGCTTCCAATGTTCTGTCGACAGTGGCTCCGACGCGATCAATGCGACGATAAGCTCCGTCGACGGCAGCTCGCGAACGTAACGCCAGTTTGCCAAGAGTGAGAGGAAGAATGCTTGGATTTTGAGACCGACCTTGGCTTTGCTCGCTTCTGTCTCCAGCTTCTTTACAACGAGTTCGTTGCTTCCTAGCACTGCCTTCAAAGCGCGTTCAAGCAACAGGGCTCGACTCTTCCAGTGATAGGAGAGCACAAGTGGTCGTCGAAGAAACTCGAGAGCACCGGAAATCACCTCTTCCTTCACGTGCCCGTTCTCATCAACGATCTTGCCTTCGAGGATGTCGAGGTGGTCCGAAATTCGCGAGTAGATCCACTTCGCGAATATCTCGTAGCTGTCGCGCATGACCGCGTTGGCACCGTTACGGACTTCCTCGTAGGCATGCTTTGTCAGTTCATCAACGTCGAGTAGCAGAGCTTCGTACTGGTTGCGAATGGTCGTTTCAGGAGATTGGTGGTCAAGCACAAACTGGGCCGTCTCAAAATGTTCTTGCACCTTGCGCTTCGAGTAGAAAAACAGCACCCTCTCCACCATTTCGTTTCTGGACGACAGTGGCACGACATCCAGAGGATCTTGTTCGAAACGACGAGCCTTGCGGAGCTTCTTCGATGCGACATCGGTCGTCATCATCTTGATGTACATATTTTGCTTCTCCTTCGACCGATGATTGCCAATTTGGCTGCCACGCCAAACGAGAAGCTGCTTCATGACCTTGAGCAACACCTTCCAGATCTGATTTTCCGTGACGCCCCGTTTTCCGTGAGTTTGCCAGTGCCCAATGATTGCATGGGTCTCCGACATCACGCAAGACTTGAGTGCCACCAGCGCATCAAGAAGTTTCGTGTTCGCGCCACAACTTCGTTGAAGCAGCGGTTGCGAGCCCGCTTGCAGAGCGCTCTGGCCACTTGTCTTGTCAACAAACACATTTCTTGCTCCACGGACACTCACGTACACCCGCTTGAGATGAGGGACCCACTGTCGAACGCCCACATCCCCATCAGCACTCAGCTTCTTCAGCGCCTCAAATGTGTCCAGCAAATGGTCTTGCAAAAGCTCGAGCGAAAATGCGAGTTCTTCTTCGTTCGGCTGGTGCCATTGAATGCTTAGACGCTTCCAAGAGAATGCACCACCGAGGAATTGAAACATGCTTGTCGGGCCAGTCGTTGCCGTTTCCCATTCTTGACGCGGCAGAGAGCGGAATTCCATCGGATAAACCCCCATCAGCGCGTGCAGCAACTCCTCTAAGACACGCCCGGCAGCCTCGTAGACGTCCTTCTCTTCCTCTTGAATCAAGTAGTGCGCAAGTGTAGCTCGTAGCTCCTGGCGGAAAGCCAGCAATGTCGTAGAAGTAGAATCGTTGGCACGCACAACGCCGTTCAGAATGTGCAGATACCAGACCTTCTCGTTCGTCATCAGCGAGCTTGACTTTGACACCTGCAACTTGTCAAGCGCGAGGCGAGCGAACAGAGGAATAGCCTCTTGCAAATTCCCCTGCAGACAGTTGAAGACAAGCGAGGAGATCACCTTGCCACCGAATTCCGACGTGAAGAACGAGCCGGACACAAATCCAATGGTCTTGCGAAGCGCTTGCGAGTACAGCGACGGTGACATCTGCGTGTAGAGAAGCCCCATCATGTTGAGCACCTCGAGCACCACTTGATCCTCTCTCTGGCCTTGTGAGCTGCTGCTCGAACCCTTCGAAGCGGTGTCATGGCTCTGCGTGTTTGCTCGTGTACGGAAGAACTCGAAGCAACGGTCCAAAAGTGCCAGCGACCACTCTTCTAAAAAGCCTCCGAGCTCCCATATCTTCCTGTCAACGTCGGGTCCGTTCGGGGTGATTGCTGCAAATACGCTGGCCTCCATTTCCTGGAAAAGCGCATTCGAAGCATCAACGCGAAGCAGCGCGTCATTCCCGCTTTTCTTGTCAATATCGTTCACGAGCGGAAGCCAGGAAAGCACATGGAAGTAAAACCGAAGCGTGGTGACGGTCTTCGTGTCGTCATTGACGTCGATGCCCGGCAGGGTCAACCGCAGCAATGGAGCCAAGTACGTCGAGAACAGCAAACCCGAGCCATTCGGTTGCTGGCCGCACATGAGGTGGTAAAGAAACACCGAGAGAGACGAAATCGCTGCCGGGGCCATGTGCGACTGGCTCAACGCAGACGGATCAAGCGCCTTCACCATCTCGTCCAAAACTGGGCGAGCACAATAGCTCGGATCGATGCAGACCAGATTCTTAATCACATACATGCACCTCGACGCCACAGATCGGTTCTTCGAGTAGATCCCGTAAAACGAAAGCTGAAGCAGCGACTCGAAGATCTCTCGGCACGACTCCACCTTGAGCAAAACGGTCGAAGCGCGTTCAGTTCCCAGTCGTTGCGCGAGTGTGCTACTGAGGAAGTAGACCGTGTTGATGAGTGAGCCAGCGGCGGAGGATGCGTTCGACGGATGGAAGAACGGCTTGAGTGTCGTCAAAATCTCCACAATGTACTGGTTCGCCAACGCCGATGAGCCGTCTTCACGCGGATTCGCGAGGAGAGAGACACACAATCGCATGGCGAGTTGGTCATATCGCTTGGTCCCATCCAAAATACTGTAGGTTGATGGGCGCGCATTGTTCTTGAACGGCGAGCCGAGATCCGACGGCAAGTTGAGCAAATCGTGGACTTTCGCAAAAATGAACGGCATCGCGTCTTGCAGGCTTGCAGCTAGTTTCGTGGGGAACCGCTTGCCAATGCGCGCAAACAACTTGAACCAGTGACCGTCCCAGTCCGCGCAGCGAGCGACGAGCGACCACGACTGCAGCCACTGCGGCACAAGCCTCTCGATCGCTTGCCACTCGCGGTCATTCGCATCGATCGGGACGTTGATGAGAATCGTGAAGTACCCGAGCGCCTGGAAACACTTGTTCGACTTGGCATCGTTGATCTGCTGGCCAAACTGTGCCCACAGTTCGTCGACCAGGCTTGTGGAACCACCGATACCAAACCACGGTCGCGCCTTCTCGACGCAGCTTACCATGGCCGAGGCCAGCGTCTGCAGCGTCGCAGGGTTCGCAACCCGTGGCTGGCCGGGCGTGCTGAAGCACACGCGATCGATCGCGCTCTTCGCGAGGCGCCAATCGAGCGTCAGCGCTGTCGCGTCGCTCGGTGCGACCTTGCTCTTCCACTTCTTGAGCAGCAGCCGCAACGTGCGCACGGCGCGCACTTCCAAGTCGACGTCCACGATACGCTTGGCGCCATCTTCCCACAAATGCCACGCGAGCTCGTCGATAAGTTGGCGGTGGAGCACCGTGGGCAGCGCGTGCTTGAGCTTGAAGAGCGTCTCGACGTTGCGGAAATGTTTCTTCTGGAGCGCGCCTGGACTCTCATTGTTTCCGCGGAGCTGCTGGAGCACATCAAGCGTCTCGCGCACGCGACCCACAAAGTCCTCTCGCTCGCGCAGCACGCTCTCCGTGGAGACGTAGGATGGCAGGAGGCTGTAGTACGGATGGAGCGGTGGCGTCGCCATGGTCGGCCTTCGTTCTCCACCTTCGGCGGCGTTCCAACTTTGTCGAGGGGAAGATCTTTCCCTTCTCCTTCGATCAGGGGGAATTGCCTGTGAGGAATGGAAAGGAAGAGTGATGGTCGGATTACCCTTTTGGATTTCGGGCCAACCTAGAGCCAACCTAGAGATCGCCACTCATAGTCAACACAAGCATTCCCAATCTTCCCAGCCTTGGCCGAGCTGACAAACTTAACCGGTTCTTGGAGAAACGTGTTGGGCTGGCAACAAGCAACACTTTCTACAAAAACTGCTCACGCGCCAACGCGGCACGTTGTTTTGGAATTGAAGTGCATTCGATTTTTTTTCGTTCGAAATTTTGGCGCGCGCCAACAAAACAAAAATGGGCAGACGGTAACACAACTGCAACACACAAATATACGCCTCGCTTCACCGAGTCTATCTAGCATGGCGCAATGCGGAGCAGCTGGAGCGACGTGGCCTTGGTGCCCTTGGCGACGTAGGCGACCGTGCCGTCGGGGAACTCGCGGAAGGCCTGGTAGCGGTTTCCCTTGACGCCCGTGACTGGTGTGGCGTCGCTGACCTTGGCGCCGTCGGTGGCGCTAAGCACCTGCACGTACATCTGGCGGTCCGACGTGAGGTCGCCTCCGGCGCTCGAGCCTTCCCAGGCAGCAATCAGGCCACCCTCGCCGATAGCCGCCAAGTGACAGGCGCGCTCGTTGGTCTTGGCACCGCCCAGCACGATGTCCTTGTCGCTAGCCTTGTTCTTGTTGAAGTGCATGAGGTGCACCTTAGCATTGTTGCCTTGGCCGTTGCTGACCGTCATCCAGTAGCCCGACCCGCCGGCATCCTTCACGATGTCACCGAGATTCGAGGCGCCGAGGTCCACCGGGTAGATAGTCGCGTCCGACGTCGGGAACTTGATGCGGTTGTTGTTGTCGGTCTTACAGATGCCCGTGAACTCCTTCGAGCGGTCGTCGTACATGACACGCTCGTAACCCGAGTGCGAGCAGCCCCAGTCGAACGCGTTCTGGCTCTTGACGAGCGAGCCTGTGGGGCCGACGATCTGCATGCGGTCGCCCTGGTGGATGTTGATGCAGCCGCCCTCCGAGGTCGAGATCGCCGCGCCGAAGTACGAGGCCCAGTTGGTCCCGTCGTACGCGATACGGCCATGGTGGGCGTACCACCAGATCATGAACACGTTCGCGCCCGTTTTGGACGACGAGTACGGAGGCAGCGAGGCGCTAGACGAGGTGAGCTTGGTCGCCCACGTTTCCTTGCCACCGTCGTAGCGGATCAAGTACATGTCGTAGCACGCCACCGCCGGGCTGGGTGCAGATCCGCATAGGTTCGACGGGTTACCGCAGTTCAGCGTGCCTCCGCCCTCGGCGTCACGGGTCGCGAGCAGCACGAAGCCCTTGTCGTCGGCGTAGATGTCGGCAAAGTCGTGCACATCTACCGTGACGTGCGAGTTGCTCACAACCTTGTCGCTTGCGTCGAGCTCGACGACGTGGGCCTTGCCGCCACTGTGGAAGGCGACATACGAGCCACCGCTGGGTTTGGCCGACACGGCAATGAGCTTGAGCGCGGCCTCGTCCTCGTTCGCCTCCACGCTCACGCCGACGTCGATCTCGCTGACCGTGACCTTGGGGGTCGCGCACAGCTTGGTGTTCTTCGCCGGTGCCGTGCCGGGCGTTGACGGCGACGCCGGAGTAGGCGCCACCGGAGTGGGCGTCGTCGCGGGCGCCGCGGGCTTGGTCGTCGCATCACTTGCAGGCGGAGTCTTGGTCGCCGAACTGGCAGGAGACGGCGCGGAAGTCGCATCAGCATCAACATCGTCATCGTCGTCGGCATCCGCTGGGCTCGGGACCGGAGCGGGGGTCGGCGCCTGCGTCGTCGGTACGGATGCCGGTTTAGTCGCATCAGGCAGCACCTTGCAGTCCTTCTTGAGACGGCGCGTGGTGTTGCGCGCGACGAGCGCACCGTCCGTGGACTCTACGGCGACCGATGCCACGAGTAGCACCGCGACGGCCGAGAGCTTGCAGAGTGCGCTAAAGACCTTCATGCTGGCTGGGTAAATGTGCGACTTGCGCTGGAGAAGGGGAGTTGGGAAGTGAGCTTCCCAAGTCTTGCTCGGTGCAGACAACGCGCTTTTGTTGGCGTCGGTGTTTAGACGCTCTGAAAGACGGACAAGCAGCGACGCGGCGTCTACAAAACCAGCTGGGGCTGCCCCCATCTCTTCCGACTCGCTGGATGTTGCCCTCGTCTTGCCCACAGACTCGGTTGGTGGGGTAGAGCCTGGATAGTCTGCTACCGGTGCTGGTACATGTATTTGCGAACAGACTATAACCACGTGTTGCTCAGACCTACCTCATCGACATTCTGCTTTTCCGTAAGCGTAGCGAGACCATGTGGCGGGATCTTTCGCGTCTGGCCGACCGCTCGGATTCCAGCTGGTCAAGAGAGGAAACCTCAACTTGGGCAACTGTTTCAACTGGTCAGTTCCCCACGCTGGCATGATAGTCTGCACTTGTTGAGTGAGTGTGGACAATCCTTTCTCGCGTATAGCGACCTACCTTCCAGTCTGATTGCTGCAGCATTTCGAATCTAGCGCGTTCGTACGCTGCAAGTGCTTTGGATGTTGTGCTGTTGAACGAGCTACAGTATCGTTGAGGATGTGCACGCCATTCTGGCTTTCAGAGATGCGAGGGCTCCCCTGGTGTCTCGTGCCATCGGCTGCGCTTTGAGGTTGTAGTGCTCATCCCGTTCGAAGTTGTGAGCCACCAATATTCCCATTCACAGAGGAGTTTTTCCCAAAACTAGTACCATCCGGGGACACATTTCCCAAAACTAGTACCGTTCCCAAAACTAGTACCAGTACCAAGCCAGCCACTCTCCAGGGAAAAAGTACCTGCATTTACAGTGATACGCATACTCGATACTCAACGCAGAGTTGAGTCCCGAATGGCACGCCGACTTTCCGCGGCAGTACTGAGCGTACGTGACCCTCGTCTTGCGGAACTTGTAGTCGAGTTTGTTGCGGTTCTTCACTGTTCTCACTCTTTCCTTGCGAGCAGCAACGGCGTGTGGCTGGCTTGGTACTGGTACTAGTTTTGGGAACGGTACTAGTTTTGGGAAATGTGTCCCCGGATGGTACTAGTTTTG
>JAADXJ010000951.1:0-12404 GCA_023337735.1 Pythium biforme
CGGCTGAACTCTGACCGTGCGTGCTGTGCTATGTGGGGATGTTTGTCTGTCTGTGCCTGAAGATCTGATGTGGGTCAATTCATGATCGTTGCATTTGTAGATGTGAAGGAACTGGCAGAGGATATCGAAGCGAGTGAGCTAATGGATGACAAGCATGACGAGATGGCGGCCAAAGATACTCGCAAACGACCAGCAGAGATGTTGCCCGAGCAGCATCGTGCTGTCAAGAAAGTCAAGACGGAAGCCGGCAGTAGTTCGGAGACTCAAGTAGACGACGCGGGAAGCGAGCAAGAACCTCTAGACATTGTGGGGATGCTGGTGGCAGACTTGTTCGAGAGCGTGTTTGACTCCAAGTGGGAAGTTCGACATGGCAGTTTTTCTGCGTTGCGTCACATCCTGCTTTCGTCCGGGCTGATCGACGGCGTCGACCATCAGAAGCAAGATGCGAGCGAGCAAGGATTATACCACTTGGTTGACCAGTGGATCGAAGAAAGTCTGATCCGCTGCATGTGCGTGCTCGCCCTGGATCAGTTTGTCGACTACTCGGCCGACGGCTCCGTTGCTCCTGTGCGCGAGCTCACGGCGCAAGTCTTTGGCATCTTACTAGGCAGTCTGCACGACCAAGAACTGCTGAAAGAGTACATCGGTGTGCTGCAGACGCTACTGAGTGCGTCTTCATGGCACACTTCGCATGGCGGCCTTCTCGGCATCAAGTACCTCCTCCAAGCACACGCTACCCACGCATCAGCTCTTGTGCCTCTGGTCGTGGATGACGTCGTGAACATCCTGGAGATGAAGAGAAATGGAGCAGAGGAAGACGTCATCATCGTCGCGAGCACCATTCTGGGCGACATCGCCTCACACCTCGGACCAGTCTCCAGCGAGACCCTGCACACAGCAGCTCGATCACTTTGGTCCATCGTCACTGCTGCTCGCTCAACAGGCAGCTTCGTATCGAGTTCGGCGATTCAGACGCTACGTCTCTGGTACGAGCGTGCTCCAGTTGCGAAGGTCTTGGAAGGTCATTCGGATCCGAAGCTCCTGTGGGGAAATATCGTGCGCGTTGTTCCGCTGCTCCATCACCATAAGAAGTCGGTCCGGGCTGCCACAGTGACGTGTATCAAAGCTCTCGTGGGAGAAGGAGAAGGGCGACTCAAAGGCGAGTGCGAGCACGGCACACTCCGATACCTGCTCTCGCACTTGCTACTACAACTGCTGCGGGACGACGACGACGGCGCTCGCCGAGCTTTTCTTTCTTGCTGGGCCGCAACCGTGGACTGGTGCGTTGCAACCGCCAGCCTTGACGAGTCGATCGATGACCAACTTGCACAATGGCTACGGCTTTTGTGGACGCTCGATCGGGTCAGCGAGCTCAATATTGAGAGCGAGCTCAGCGAAGACCAGTCGGATTCATCGTCGCTTTCCTTGCCATCGGAGGACAACATCGATTCGCGGGTTGCCTTCGCCGAGGCTCTCGGGATTCTCATGAGTCGAGTGCCAGGTTCTTCTCAAGCCATCCGGACCGCGATCGATGCGACCTCGCAGTCGCTCAACTCTCTCTCTGGAGAGCAGCAGTGTGGTTCGCTATTGCTGCTGTATTGGTGGGCAGTCTATGCGAAAAAGCGAGCAGTTTTAAACGGTTCAAACGCGCACGTTTCCCTTCGCGGTCAGATTGGCGACACATTGGGGGCTCTGGCGCAGCGCGACTGGGTTCCTCCACACGGATCCGCCGACTGCTTTTACTCGGAGCAAGTCGCGTCTCTCCACCGTGTGCAGCGAATGCAACGAAGACTTCTCGAAATCTTTGAGAGTGCCCAGGTCCGTGTGGACGGGATAGGCGTGACAGCCAAGACGAGTGCGTTCGCTTCCGCCGCAAAGATCTCGCGCAGTATTGCTGAAGGAGTTGCGCAACTCCCATTTTCGAAACTCTCAAAGCACCCACAGGCGTTCGAGCAGGCACATTTCTGCCGCCAAGACTTGTTCCTGATTGACGATGTCATTCAACAAGCCTCTTCGCGCACATACGCACGTGTCCAAGGCCTCGGGAGTTGCGCGTACTGCGAGTTACTCGTCATCCCACCCAAGAAGAGCGGGTTTCTTGTCAAGGCGTTGATGGAATCAATCAAGACGGAAGAAAGCCCGACGTTCCGGAGCCTGACGGCGGATACAATTGCGCGGTTTGTGATCTCGCAAGTGGATGTCCAACGAAAGTGCGTCTCCAAGATCGTGTCCAACTTGTGCAACAGCGCCGTGGCGCTTGCATATCACGAGACCGACGAAGAGCCTGTGCCAACAGATGGTGGATTCCATTCACTCCAAGTCAGGGTCCAAGGGGCTGAGAAGGCACTGCAAGCGATTGCTCAAGCTTGTGGTTCGCTGGACAAATTGTCGCTGCTGGCTACTGTCACTGCTCGCGGATGGAGTCCAGACGGCGACAAGTGGACCGACAAATTGATCCAGGAAAATGCGTACCTTGTGGCCGTACTGTCGCCTTCACTTCGCGACTCGTCCAGGAGTTTCGCGGTGAAATGGATCGCCGACCTTAGTGATTTGATTGGAGAGAATTTCGAATCCGAGCGCACGCGCCAAGCCGTTGCAACCGCAATGGCCCGGGTTTGTGGGATGCTTTCTCAAAGTGGCAGTCGTCAGGAAGGAGAAGATGCGATGGCCATCGTCTACCGAAAGCTGCTCTCCACACAATCTGAGGATTCCAGCCAATCAACACGACCCGGAGAATCCATGCACTTTCTTGCGGGGTCCATCATGGTATTGGACCGGTTGGTCCGTGAGATGGGGCCCATGCTCACTCCGTACGTGCCCAGCCTGCTACACTTTGCCATGAAGGCAATGCATGCGGCCGATTCAAGCGTCCGCACGATGGCTTCGAAGGCGTTTGCAGACCTGGTTCCGCTCCTGCCTCTGCAAATGGACCTCGCCAGCTGCTCAGTGCGTCACCCGCAACTTCAGAAGGTACTCCAAGCGAACCAGTCTTCGCGGGCGTTCTTAGAGGGTCTACTGCAGGGCAAAGCGATCAGCTTTGTTTCGACTACAGAGGCCCTCGCGAAATCATTCGAACTGCGTGAGTACCAGCAGCACGGCGTTAACTGGCTTACATTTCTGGTGGAGAATCGAATGGGTGGTGTGCTTGCGGATGACATGGGCCTCGGGAAAACACTTCAAGTGCTGGCGACGATCGCTAACACGGTGATGAAGAAGCAAAAACAAGCCCAAAGTGTCTCACTTGTAGTCTGCCCGCCAATCGTCGTCCACCACTGGATCACAGAGGCCAAACGCTGCTTTCCAGGCATTTTCACTGATGTGATCGATTACTCGGGGCCAGCCGCGAAGCGGAAGATGTCGCTAGCCAGTGCTCGAAAGGCCGTTGGATCCGTGCTGCTCATCTCGACGTACGCAGCAATTCGCTCGGATCGCGAGCAGTTACAGGATGTGTTGTTCGACTTTGCTGTGCTCGACGAAGCCCACCTGATCCGGAACCCCAAGTCAGCACTCTTTGAGGCCGTGTGCTCACTGCAGGCATCCCATCGATTTGTTTTGAGTGGTACACCGTTACAAAACCATGTCGGTGATCTCTGGGCGCTCTTCACATTCCTGATGCCTGGTTATCTTGGTGATTACGCCGAGTTTCGACGAGACTTCGAGCTCCCAATCTCGCATTCGAGAGAGCGGAATGCGACGCCGAAACAAAAAGAGCAAGCTGCGCACGCGGTCAACACGCTCCACCAGCGCGTCCTACCATTCATTTTACGCCGAACAAAGGACGAAGTGCTGAAGGAGCTGCCACCGAAAATCATCTCCAACATCTTGCTGCCGCTGACCCCTTTCCAACAGCGACTCTACAGGGCAGCCAGCGCAAAGGCCGACGACGAAGCCGAGCCTGCCACGGCTGCTCCTGTGTCTGGTGTGCTCCGCCATTTACAGCTCTTGAAGCGCATTTGCGTCCACCCTGCTCTCGCGAACGACAACGACGTGGTTGCTGAAGCGACTGCCGCCGAAAAGAAGGCGCTATCCAACTGGAAACACTCTGGCAAGATGATCGGGCTCCGCGATCTTCTCGTGGAATCGTGCGACGTGGGTCGTGACGACAACGAAGCTGACGAAGTCGTTGGGGGAAGCCACCGTTGCTTGGTGTTTGCGCACTTATCGGACGCGCTAGATGCCATCCAGGATATGCTCGCGCAGGCGTTGCCCAGTGTGACATATCTTCGATTGGACGGCAAGACGCCCGTGGCCAAGCGACAAGGCATCGTGGCGAAGTTCAATGACGACCCTTCCATCGACCTCCTCTTGCTCACGACAGCCGTCGGCGGACTGGGGCTCACTCTCACGGGGGCGGACACGGTGATTTTTGTGGAGCATTCGTGGAATCCATTCGTGGACTTGCAGGCCATGGACCGTGCGCATCGCATCGGCCAGAAGAAGACGGTTCGAGTGTTTCGTCTCATCATGGAAGGATCGCTCGAAGAGCACATCATGGATCTGCAGCTCTTCAAGGAGCAAGTCGCTAATACCGTGGTCACCGCCACCGAGGCATCGGCGAGTATGAACACGAACACAAAGAACGTTCTCCACCTCCTGAAGACGTCTTCGACGGCCGTCAAAGCGCAGGAAGCCGCTGCTCAGGCCGACGCCGAGGCCCGGAGAGCCAAGAAACGGGACGACGGTGACGTCGGTATTCCAGGTGTAGCCATCGACCTGCTCAACCAAATCGGCGATCTCTGGGACCAGTCCCAGTACGACTCCCTCGCGTTCCCATCAACCCAGTGACGTAAAGCAAGAGCATGAAAGGCAGTACTAGTACTTCTTATTCGTTCCGAATGCCCTACTCGCCGTCGATCAAGCTCTCCACGTCGAGCTGCAGGATGTCAGCGTCGCAACCCAGGATGGTCGACACATTGGGCACCGTGCGGCCGCGATCGCCGTGAACAAACTCCTTGACGTACGTGCCCGCTGAGGTCGTGAGACGCAGCAGCACGTAGTGGTCGTTGAGCACCTCACACTTGGCCGCGTGGATGATCTTAGGCCGCGTCATGAGGGTTCGGCGGTGCAGCACACGCACGGGCGTCTTCTGCTGGATCGTCAGGTCTTCAATCGCGTCCAGCTTCGCGATCGACTCGGGCGTGAGCTTGCCTTGCGACCACACGACGCAGCTGTGGTAAACATAACCAGAATCTGTCAGTGAACGAGGGCGCTTATCAAATCGGAGACCTTCGAGATCAAACACGTACCAATACGTCTTGCGCTTGGAGTCGGCACCAGCCTGGAGCTTGGCAAAGTACTCCTTGTTCGAGGCCTTCACTTGACGGATCTCGACGGCGCCCTGGTTGGCGGCATTCACGGCGTCTTGCACCGCCTGGTACTCACTGTCCGTGAGCTTTGACGTCTTTGCATCTGTGATGTAGAGCTCAAAGTCAGACGACGGCCATCCATTCCAAACCCCACCGGCTAACTAGAAAGGCGTACCCAGCACTTCAAGGATGAACGGCCGGCCGTTGCCGAGCATGCGCACGTCGACGTCCTCACGGCCAGCCGTGTGGAACTTGTAGCCACGGCCGTTGAAGAAGGGCAGTGCGATCTCGCCGATGCACTCCTCGACCGACGACTCGCCCATGCGCTGACCCTCAAGTACCCTATCCAGCAGCAAAAGTGACCGAGTGAGAAAGAGTTGCAGGCAACAGAGCTCCTGTTGCTGGGCCGGACGTACCAGGGCGTCTGGCTGAGCCCGCGCTTGAACTTCAGGTAGCGGCCTTGGATGTACACGGGCTCGCGCTCCAGCACGACCGCGCACTTGGGCGGCGACTGCACTAGCGTTGGCGGACACTACATTCGGTCATAGCGTACGATGGGTTAGTCCCAGTTAAAGCCACCAATGAGGCGGTCGGCACTCGTTGTACTTACCGTGATGGTGTCGGGCATGATCGAGAGCGACGCGAGCGCGCGGTTGACGGCGCCAAAGCCGTCGAGGATCGGCGCCGGGCCACGGTGGCGTTTCTTGCCCTGTGCTTCCAGTTGGGTCTATAAACATAAAGTTAAGTCTTCAATCAGTTCTTGTGGGATCTTTCAGATCAGAAAAAAACAATTGCACACCTTGATCGCAGGGATCTGCTGCACGTCGTCGGCCGACTCGTCGTGGCTCACATCCAACAGCACGGCAAAGTCCGCGCGGATCTCGCAGGCCGACACGCCGATGGTCTCGCCCACGCGCTTGACCAGAAGCGTCTAACCAAAAGCGTCGTGAGCTGTCTCCTGTTGTATTTGCCCGTGTTTTTAGACGCCACGTACCTTGATGACGTCCTTGAGGTCATTTGGCATGTACGAGCGGTTGAACCCTTCGATGGCCGTGCCGAAGTGCTGGCGCAGCGAGTACTCGCGCAGCAACACGGCGCTTGGCAGCTTGATGTTGAGCGCGAACGCGTCCACGTCGTAGCGACTAGCAAACAGAACAATTAGACCATCGCGTCTATCGCGTGCCAACCGTCTAGAAAGCGACTAAACGCACTTGTTCTCGGCGACGCGCTGCAGCTCCGCGATCACCTTGTTGTGGAAGCGCGAGCTCGACACGCCCACGCAGCACGAACACACTGCCGTTCAGCACATTTAGTCCGTTTGTCAGTCTGTTAGACCTCGCTTTGTCTCTGTGTAAAAGTTGGCCAGTCAACTCGTACCGGACTCCGCCGACGGTGCCGGCGGCAGCACGACGCCGCTCTTCTCGGCGAACTGTTGGAGCGCCGCGTACAGCTCCTCTTCCGAGCATCTAGTATCAGGAAACGATGAATGAGTGGCATTATTCGGTTATCGGTGGGGAGATCTGGGTCGTGCGACGTACGCATAGACCGAGGCGTTCTGGACGTTGGCAAAGCGCAGCGCGCAGCGCACGCACACATTGCTAGCCAGTGCAGTTGCATAGCCGTCTGCGCGCAGCCGCGTGGACGCAGCGGCTTCGATCGCTTGCAGCGGAGGCGTCATGATCTGATGAGGATTGGCTTCCTTCGTGTGCGCCATCCACCCAGAGGTTAATGGACTCAGACATGTGGATTTTCTGGTTCTATCTGAGTCTATCGGCATCGACATCGTGCTCAGATCAAGAGCAGTTCCCTTGGGCTGATCGATCCCACAGTTCGGGCGTGAGCTAATTGTTGCTCGATCAGGGGCGAGCGGTGGATACATTCACGAACGAACAGCTGGGGAGAGTGACTAAGGGTTGCTCAATGGGAGGGTCACGTTTTTGTGGGGAACTTCCAACAAGCTCGCTTTTCGGCCCCCCAACACTCTCGCAGCGCTTTTTTGACGTCTGCTCGCAAGTCAGCACGTCACGGACGACGCGCGCAATTCTCATCCCTGTTTGCGTTGGGCCGGGAGACTGCTGCCGTCACAACGCTGCACGTGGACCCGCGCCAGTGACCTGAAGGAGCGGAGGGAAGCACGCGTACGCCAATACCAACGACCAACAAAGCGAACGCGCCAACGAAGAAGCAGCGCTACTACGGAAGTCGACGACAATGCCGGCCTTCTGCCCCAAGTGCGTTTATTGGTGGTGTTGGAAGTTGGCTCGGTCCAACATTTGACCAAAGAGGAAGCGTCTAACTATGGTGATTCTATTGGATCGAACCACTACGTAGGTGCGGCGAGCATGTTGAATCCGGCGCCGCGTGTGAGAACTGCGGGGAGACAGCGGTGCGTTCTTTGTTGGCATTTTTTGTTGTTGGAAGCAGAAAGATGGGATACCAACGATGTGGGGGGAACCCATGGACATGTAGGTGGCGACGCAGATCTCATCGTGGAAGGACCCGATCAAGACCGCCGGTGCCAACGTCGACGGCACGTCCACCGGCTACATCCCGAGCGCGTTTGTGGCCGCCGGCCGCCTGCAGCAAACGTTGGGGTGCGTGATTGGAATCTGTTGGTTTTGTGTCGGCATGTTTTGTTGGGAATAGTACTGACGTGCGTGTGGTTCCCACTTCCAACGTGCTATTACGTAGCGCGCCGTACATTGCGCCGCCGCCGCGCCGCGAGAACGCGACGGCGTTGTACGACTTCATGCCGCAGGACAAGAGCACGCAGCTGCGGCTGCGCAAGGGCGACACCATGGAGATCATCCGCAAGGACGACGATGGCTGGTGGTTCGTTTTGTTGGACGGCGAGAAAGGACTGGTCCCTGGGTCCTACCTGCGCGTGGAGAACCCCGTGCCCGTGGGGCCCGACCCGGCGATTCTCTCGGCCCGCGAGGCCTCGAACCAGCGCTTCAACCAATGGCAACAAACGGCGGCTGCGGCGGAGCCCTCGGCGGCGACAGCGGCAGCCTCCGCTGCCAGCGACGCGCTGGCGTCCGCTACGGCCAACAACGGCGCCAACGCACCGCGCTTGCCCAACCAGGCCGACGCGCGCGCGAATGACGCGATCGAGGACAAACCCAAAGTCGTGCGCCGCCTGGCCAAGTGCCACGCGTGCAAAGAGACGATCCTGGGCCGCACCAAGAGCGCCAAGGGCGACATCTTCCACGAGATCGTACGCGTGTTCGGGATTTCCACTGGTCGGACGACGCGACTGACGGTGGTCTCTGCTTGTGTAGTGTTTGATCTGTCGCGGGTGCCGCGAAGCGATTGAGGAGGAAGACGAGTTCATGATCCACCGGAAGAAGGCGTACCACGCCGACTGCGCGTCCGAGATCAACGACTGCTTCATCTGCGACAAGGTGAGAACCGGCCCGCGCCTGGTCGAGCTGTCAATGGGCTAACCACGTGCTGTCGTCCTGTGTAGGAAATTCTGGGCCGAGCGTACAAGGCCGGCGGTGCGGCATTCCACAAAAAGTGCATGATCTGCCCGCAGTGCCAAAAGGCCTTTGAAGAGCGTACGTGCTTTTGCTCGCTTTCATCGGGATTACCCGATCTTCGCTCACCTCACGCTCGATGCACTTGTAGATGGAGCGACGCTCGAAGGCGATGTGCTCTCCTGCAGTGCCTGTAACGCAGAAAAGAGTAGGTGCTGCACCGAGAAGGATATTCTGTGGGCGAAACAATCTAATCCGGATGTACGGTGTGATCTATAGAGCGCAAGGAAGAAGAGGCAAAGGCGGCGGTCCGAGCGGCGGAAGAGGCTCGCATTGCTGCAGCCAAGGCGGCCGAAGAGGCCCGGCTCGCCGAGCAGCGTGCTGCCGAAGCCCGTGAGGCTCAGCGTCGTGAGGCCGAAGAGCGTGTGACCGCGGAGCGTGCTGCGGAGGCGCGTGCGGCCGAGGAGCAGGCCGCTGCGGCCAAGGCGGCCCAGGAGAAGGCCGCCGAAGCGGCGTTGCAGGCCGAGGAGGCCGCTCGCCAGTCGCAGCGCGAGTCGGAGAAGAGCGCCGTGGTCAGCCAGCGCCCCAACCGCTCAAACAGCAGCTTCATGGACACGTCGAACCTGGACGAGTTTGATCTTGGAGCGGCCGGTGGCGATCGCCAGACCGTGGACCGGTTCTCAGAGAGCACGGATCTGGATTTCGATAACGACTATGGAGGAAGCTTTATCTCGCTCAACGGCGAGAGAGATTCGCTGCGTCTCTCGCAAGTGATCGACTTTGGCGCCGTCAACGCGTTCAACTCGAGCACGCGATCGGGCGTGAACGACCGCATGTCGACACTCTCGGACTTCAGCACGATCTCGGAGAATGAAGAGGACGGTGGAAAGAAGAAGGGCACTGGCAAGACGAACAACTCGACGTTGGAGGAAGTGGCCTCGGAGGACGAAGAAGATGGTGAGCGCGAGGCGTGCGGCGGATGCGGTGCTGTTCTCGAGGGCGAGGCCATCGGCGCGCTCAACAAGTACTTCCACTACCACTGCTTCAAGTGCAGCCACTGCCGCAAGGTCATCGCAGAGGACGATGGCTACGCTGAGAAGGACGACATGGCCTTCCACCAGGAGTGCTACCAGGCGCGATTTAGCAAGCGCTGCTGCCGATGCACCAAGGTATTGCGCCTGATTTGTCCAGTTTGTCTTGCCTCCGTGTGTGCTGTGGGCTCATCCTCCAATGCAATGTCGACAGGTGCTCAAGGGCAAGGTCGTCAAGGCCCTCGATAGCCTCTACCACCCGGACTGTTTCGTTTGCTTCCAGTGCAACTCGTCGCTCTCTGGTGCGTTCACTAGGGTGGATCCAATCCGTCTGGTTGATAGAAACCTGACTTTGGATACGCTTTTGTAGAGAGCTTCTTCGAGCACGACGGCCAAGCAGTGTGCGCGCAGTGCAAGCACATCGCGATCACAGCGAACGCCGTTCCTGTTCCGTACGTTTCTGTTGTCGTCACGTTGAGGAGTTTGGGGACTAATGTTTCTTTTTCTTCCTTAGGGACGATCCGGTCGTCATCAGTGTGGGCACGGTCGGGTACCACTTTGCGGCTCAGGACGACACGCAGGTCACGATCCTGCCCGGCCAGCAAGTGTCGATTCTTCAGAAAGACGACGACGGTTGGTGGTTCGTCGAACTTGACGGTCAGCGCGGCTACGTGCCTGGCTCGTACCTCATCGAGCACCCCGCGCCGGCACGCAAGAAGCAATCCCCCAAGTCGAAGCCCAAGCCAGAGCCCAAGCCAGAGCCCAAGCCAGAGCCTAAGGTGGAGGTGAAGCCGGAGCCTGTTGTCGAGGCCGCTGCGCCCGCCAAGATCCCGGGTCTCTGCAGTGAGTGTGGCACGCAGAACCCGGGCGTTGCTCGTTTCTGCCGAAGCTGCGGCAACAACTTGATGGAGTAGGTATGTCGCCGCCGTCGTTCGCACGGGCTGCTGGTCGCAAGGCACAAGAGTGTATTTGAGGGAAACGGCCTATGTCAACAAGCGTCTCGTTTTGAAGTTCGCTCGGTGAGGGACGTGGTTGGCTTGGTTCACGTCGGGTGCGTTGTTTGTAGGGTGTCGTGTCCCGTGTTTCTTTGCTTCCAGGCAGTTGGGTCGTGGCTGCGTCCCAGATCTGGGTCCTCGTCTCAAGCTCCGTGGTGCCCCACACATCATCTCCCACCACTCG
Organism: Pythium biforme; assembly: GCA_023337735.1. Classification (NCBI taxonomy): domain Eukaryota; phylum Oomycota; class Peronosporomycetes; order Pythiales; family Pythiaceae; genus Pythium; species Pythium biforme. Next base: position 10,996 of record JAADXJ010000951.1, read on the forward strand.
GTCATTTCCGAGGTTTTCGTCCAGAAAACAAGCGCAAGATGTTGTCTCGTGTCGTTCGCGTTGGCGGCGGCGCTGCCTACGCCACTCGCCTCGCCCGCCCGCATCGCGGGGCGTCGTTCTCGATCTGGGACCGCGTGCAGCCGTCGTTCTGGCACCCGATGGCGACGCTGGAGCAGTCGATGATGGAGCTCGACCGCGTGACCTCGGGCATGATGTTGGCGCCGTTCCACTTTGCCAAGACCATGGTGCCACGCATGCACTCGGACGACGACGACTTTTTCAAGGACCTCGTGACGCCGTCGTCGATGAAAGAAGCGGATCCCGACCACGACAAGAAGAAGCGCAAGGACAAGAAGGCCACGGACGCTTCGGGCGGTAGTGAGCACAGCCAGTCGTACTCGTCGTACTCGTATTCGAGCTCGACGATCTTGGACGAGCATGGCCACCGCGTGACGAGCGTGCGTCGCCGCTACAAGGACTCGACCGGCCGTCTCAAGGCTGTCCACGAGCGCGAGATCGACGGCAAGAAGCTCAAGACAGTGTGGCAGCGCAAGCAAACGGGCGACGAGGGCGCCCACAAGACGCTGACGCACGCGACCAGCGAGGACGAGTTTGAGAAGGAGTGGAAGCAGACGCCGTTTGGCAAGGCCGAAGGCCAGCAACCCCAGCACGCCCCCGTAGCGGCAGATCCCATCGCCACGACGCCGCAAGGCGTCGTGCAGTGCGAGAAGGAGGCCGCGACGACCACGCCCGGCCCGGACTACAGCGCGGCCGAGAAGGCGCCCCACAAGGACGAAAGCCACGCGGCCACGGGCATGACGACGGAGGCCCAGGAGCGCACGCGCGACGACGCGATCGCCGAAGCCTCCAAGAAGCAGGAAGAAGAGACCACGCCGCCCACGTATACGTAAGGCGTCTGGAGTGGTCGTGGGACATGTGTGGCGAAGGGGGCGAAAGTGGGCGAAGGAAGCACAGTCAGTCCGAGAGCGCGCGTGAGAGAGGAGAGAGAGAGAGAGAAAGAACGAGTCGGGTCGTGTTATGAAACATGTTGAAGCTGTGCGTCCTCGCTTAAATCAGTGGATCGTAGTGTCGTTGGTTTGTGCGCGCATTGTTCGGGTTCGACTAAGTACGGGCGTTCCCAGTGCCTTTTGGTTGCCAGACCGGCACGGTGGCTCTGTGTTTTTTTTTAGGGTGCAGGGCAACAGAACCGCACTGTGGGTGGGTGTCACTAAATTGGAATTCGATTGTGGTCCCCAACACTCCAATTTCCAATAGTACCAGCATCATCCAACGCCAACGACGTCAAACGCCAACACCAACTTCCAAAGGCACTAGCGTCCAGCGGCAACTTCATCTTCTTCCCAACTCTCGACGAAATCCGCCATGGACGACGCCGACGCGCTGCTCGC
>JAADXJ010000952.1:0-12404 GCA_023337735.1 Pythium biforme
GACCTCGTTGAACTTCAAGGAGCATCGCCTCCACCGTGAACGATGGCTGCGGATTGCTGTCGGTAGTGGCGACGCCAAGACCTGGGTTTATGCAAGCTCTCTATAGTGATATACCCAATAGCAGGGTTGACGGTGTGGCACAAAGCGGTCTTCTACCCCAAGTGTTCGTAAACCCAGGGTGGATGGAACTTCGTGAAACCGAGTTCACCGTTTCCATCACCGTGCCATAGCGGAGATGGGCAAGGACTAATGTACTGTATTAAGCCATATACGTATCCCCCCTACTTATATACGTTGTCAATTCGGCAATCGCGCCCGTCCACCACGCACGGTCTCTCTGCCCGCCCGGCGAGTCATCATTGATGGGACAAGTCTGCGTCCATACCTCGTGCTGGCTATGATGGGGTTCCTAACTGCCTCGCCGTTACACTTGACAGCCAGCATCTATCCAATGAACCAGCTCGTCCTCCTGTGAAACCGCATATATCCCCATGGAGTAGTCGCTATCCAATTCGAGGACCGAGCCATGCGCCTGGACTGGCCCCGTCCGTCCGGTGATCTCCACATGCCCCACTTTGCGATTCGCACTCGGGCCGCCCGCTCTCCAGTCCGGTTCTTCAACCAAGGCCACCAACCCCAGCCAGCCAGCCACCCACGCTTCCAGCCGGCCACGACGCCAGCCACGCCAGCCAGCATGAGCGACCTCGTGACGCAGGTGGCGCCGGCCATCGACTCGTCGCACGACATGTCGGGCGGCGACATCGTGATCCTCGCGGCCGCGATCTGCGGGGTCATGTTCATCGGCCTCATCGCGGCCGTGCAATCTGGCGAGACGCGCCTCGCGCGTCTAGTGCCATGCATCAAGCCTGCCACGGGCCCGGCCCAGCCGTCGCCCAAGGACGACGCCGGCACGCACTACATTGCCACCGTGCCAACGCCCAAGACCGGCGCGGCCACAAACGGGTTGGAGAGCCAGCTGAGCACGACCGCGGCCGATGAGAAGCACGCGGCCGCCGTGCAGAGCTTCTTCCTGGCCGACCGCGGCATGAAGTGGTACTTTGTCGGCGGCGCGCTCTTTGCCAGCAACATTGGCGCGCAGCACTTTGTGGGCATGTCGGGCGACGGCGCGCGCCGCGGCATTGCGGTCTCGGTGAACGAATGGTACGCGGCCGTGCTGCTGCTGTTGCTTGGGTGGGTCTTCTCGCCCGTGTACCGCCGCGCCGGCGTGTACACCACGCCCGAGTTCCTCGAGTACCGCTTCAACGCCGCGTGCCGCCACTACCTGTCCGTGCTCACGATCGTCATGTACGTGCTCACCAAGACCAGCGCGACCATCTACGGCGGCGCCGTCGTCATGCAGTCGACGCTCGGCTGGAACTTGTACCTGGGCGCGGGCGCCTGCATCCTGCTCAGTGCGCTCTACTCGATCGCCGGCGGCTTGCGCGCGGTCATGTACACCGACTTTTTCCAAATGTGCGTGTTCCTGACCGGTGGCATCGTCGTCATGTTTGTCTCGCTCCACAAGGTCGGCGGCTTCTCGGGCATCCACGCCAACTTGGAGGCGCAAGGCCGGCTCGACTTTTGGGAGCTCTGGAAAGGCACGGACGACGCCGACTACCCGTGGACGGGCATGCTGCTGGGCCAGCCCATTGGCTCGGTCTGGTACTGGTGCATGGACCAGGACTTGGTGCAGCGCGTGCTCTCGGCCAAGGACACGTCCCACGCCAAGGGCGGCGCCGTGTTCGCCGGCTTCCTCAAGATGCTGCCGCCGTTCCTGATCGTGATTCCCGGTGTCATCGCCAGCATCTTCTACGACATGTCGGTCCCCAAGCGCGGCACGGACGCCGCGTACCCGGTGCTGCTCACGAACCTCATGCCGCACGGCGTCATCGGGCTCATGGTCGCGAGCATCGTCATGGCCATGATGTCGAGTCTCGGCTCGGTCTTCGCGGCCGGCTCGTCGGTCGTGACCAACGACATCTACCTCAAGCTGCGCCCGAACGCGTCCAAGGAGCAGCTCGTGTGGGTCGGTCGTCTCAGTATTGTGGCCTACGCCGTGCTGAGCTTCTGCTGGATCCCCGTGCTGAGCAGCGGCGAGGGCATGTACAAGAAGATCATCGAGATCCAGAGCTACCTCACGCCGCCCATTGGCATCGTGCTCCTTCTGGGCGTGGGCTGGAAGCGTATCAACGGCCCGGGTGCATTCTGCGCGCTCATCTTGGGCGGCATCGTCGGTGTCGTGCGCCTCGTGTTCGTCACGGTCGAAGGCAACGGCATGAAGGGCGAGCTCAACGCGTTCGCCGAGGCCTTCTTCTACATGAACTTCTACCACTTTTCGATCGTGCTCTGGGTCTTCTCGATGATCGTGTGCATCACCGTGAGCCTGCTCACGCCGCCGCCGTCGGAGGACGCCATGCGCTACACGGTCGACTGGCCGACGATCTTCAAGCTCGATGACACGGAGCGCGCCCACCCCATGTGGGTCAACACGCTCGTGCTGGTCATGGCCGTGCTCTCGATCGCCGTCATGCTCGTGCTCTGGATCGTGTTCCCGTGGAACTAGCCACACACCCAGTAGTAGTACACACTTGTATACTGTTCGTACTCATCGGCCCTCGTTGTCTGCCCGTTGCCTCCCCCGGCGTCGGAACGCGCGTTTGGCCGCCATAAAAGTACATTTCTTTTTCTTTCCACTGTGCTCGTTCATGGGTCTTGAGATTCCACACCCAGCGCCAGTCATCGCACCGCCAGCGCCACTGGAGTTAGTTCCATGAACTACCGTTTCCCCACAACACGACTAGTACGATTCTGACTGGGACCCAAGATCACCACAACCACGAGCCTCACGCGTTCCCCTCAAATCACCATTGGCATTCGTCTTACTACTATTTCTCTATCTCGCGTGGTCCAGCAGCGCGTCGTACTCGGCCATGATGCTCTCGGGCGTGATGAGCCGGAACTGCTCGTTGAGCTTCTGGATCGCGCAGTACACGCGCGCGACCTTCTGGCGGTCCTCGACGCTCAGCGGCGTGGTCGCGTGGACCTGGCGCTTCTGCATGAGCACTTCCACGCGGGTCTCCATGCTGCCGCCGCTGCCCATCTCGAGCTGCTCCAGCTCGTCCAGACCGTCCAGCGCGCTCATGCTGCGCGAGATCCAGATGTAGCCGTTGGTCCCCAGAATCACGTCCACGCCGACACCGGGCAGCGACACCATGTGCTGCTTCATGCGCTTGACGAGCGACGGCTGCACTTGCGCAAACTGGCCGTTCTCTAACTTGCCGTACCGCAGCGAGCGCGTGTGGAGCGAGAGGCTGCCGTCGTAGCGCACTTCCTGGATCTCGGCGCTGATCAAATCGTTCTCGACAAAGAACTGGCGCATCTGGAGCTGGTCCTCGTACGTGCGCCGCCGCTGCGCGCCGCCGGGCAAGTACACGGAACTGAGCAGCAGCGACGCGTCTTGCTGGCCGTTCACGTCCACTTTCCAGCGCTTGTTGGCCACGTCCGTGACGCGGCCCACGACGATGTCGCCCACTTCGCCGATGTACCGCGAGACGAGCGGGCGCACGGTGATGAGCTGGTTGACTTTCTCGACGACGCCCGCGACGCTCGCGATGAGCTCGCCGCGGCTCAGGTACGTGCCGTGGCCGCGCAGGAACGCGCCCGTGTCCGTACTGATGACTTCGCCGGGCGTCACGACCACGACGTCGCTTCCCATGGCATCGTCGTTCAGCATCGACACGTCGCCGTCATCCTCCACATCCTCCAGCGCGCGTGTGCGCACGTCGATCTTCATATTGTGGTTTGGTCTTCGCGGTTCGGACCTCGTCGGTTTGAGAGCAAAAGGACACCTGCGATCACCACCCAAATCCTCATATCTCATACCACCATCAAGTTATACAAATGATCGGTGTGGACCACGTATGGTGGAAAGGTGGAAAACGTGTGGACCACATATATCTCATCTGATTGGCTACGGATTGTATCCAATCGGATCTCCTCCCCTCGCCCCCAACAGCGCCATTCGTTCGTCTGTGCGTGTGGTGGCACCGCACGATCCTTCCCTTCACAGCGTGTGCGGCACCGCACCGCCGTCGTCGCTCCGTCATTTCTCCATCACCGTCCCACCGTCCCACCGACTCCCACCCCGACAAGAAGAATGCCCGTGCTCCAAACGCGACGTGGCGCGGCGCCGCCCGTCGTGGGCGTCCTGGGCGGCGGCCAACTGGGCCGCATGATGGCGCAGGCCGCGCACCGCTTGGGCATCTCGCTCATCGTGCTGGACCCGCAGGGCCGCGAGTCGCCCGCGGGCCAATTGGGTGTCGGCGCTGTGGCCGGCAGCTTCACGAGCGAGCAGGACATCGCTACGCTGGCGCAGCAGTGCGACGTACTCACAGTCGAGATCGAGCACGTGAACGCCGCGTTCCTCGAGACGCTGAGCGTGCCCGTCCATCCGTCGCCCGCGACCATTGCGCTCATCCAGGACAAGTACAAGCAGAAGCAGTTCTTCGCGACCGTCGACGGCGTCGCTGTCGCGCCGTTTGAGATTGTGACCTCCCAGCAAGACGCGTTCGCGGTCGGCGAGGCCTTTGGGTTTCCCTACATGCTCAAGTCGCGGCTGTTTGCGTACGACGGCAAAGGCAACGCCGTGGTCTCGTCGCGCGACGACATCGCGGACGCGTTCCGCAAGCTCGGCGTGGCCGACGGCAAGTCGGTCATGCTATACGCCGAGAAGTGGGTGCCGTTCACGAAGGAGCTCGCGGTCATGGTCGTCAAGAGCGACGACGACGTGCGCGCGTACCCGGTCGTGGAGACCACGCAAAAGGACAGCATCTGCGACACGGTGCTCGCGCCGGCGCAAGTGGACGCTGCGACCTTTGCCGCGGCCAAGCAGATGGCGTTCACGGCCGTCTCCCACCTCAAGGGCAACGGCATTTACGGCGTCGAGCTCTTTTTGACGTCGGACGGCGCCGTCGTACTCAACGAGGTCGCGCCGCGCCCGCACAACTCGGGCCACTACACGATCGAGGCCTGCGAGACCGACCAGTTCGAGCAGCACCTCCGCGCCGTGTGTGGCCTGCCGCTCGGCGGCTGCGACTTGGCGGTCGGCGCCTCGCTCATGGTCAACGTGCTGGGCGACGCGTCGGCCAGCGAAGACATTAGCTACGCCGACCTGCGCACGTGTTTGCGCGTGCCGGGCGCCACGCCCCACTTTTACGGCAAGCGCGGCGCCGTGCGCGCCGGCCGTAAGCTCGGCCACTTTACGATCGTCGCGTCGTCTCTGCAGCAGCTCGCGGAACGCGCGCGCGCCATCTCGCCGCAGATCGCGCTGAACGCCGGGCTCTTGGGCTCGACCTCCCGCTCGCCGGTCGTGGGCATCGTCATGGGCTCGGACTCGGACCTGCCGACCATGGCGGCGGCCGCCGAGATGCTCGAGAAGTTCCAGGTGCCCTATGAGCTCACGGTCGTGTCGGCGCACCGCACCCCCGGCCGTATGTACGAGTACGCGCAGTCGGCCGTGGGCCGCGGCCTCCAAGTGATCATCGCTGGCGCGGGCGGCGCCGCGCATTTGCCCGGCATGCTCGCCGCGCTCACGCCGCTGCCCGTGGTGGGCGTGCCGGTCAAGACCAGCACGCTGAACGGCGAAGACTCGCTCCTGAGCATCGTCCAGATGCCGCGCGGCGTGCCCGTGGCGACCGTCGCGATCGGCAACGCGACCAACGCCGGTTTGCTGGCCGTGCGCATGCTCGGCGGCGCGTACACGGCGCAAATGGCCGCTTTCTTGGAAGAACAGAAGCGCGAGGTCGACGGCAAGATTGAGACAATGGCGCAGGTCGGCTGGAAGCAGTACCTGAAAGACATGAAGCACTGAGATGTACGAATACAAACCACACACAGTCGATGTCGCTGTCGGGGTCCATGGAGCACTGTCGCGAGTGGAGTGACGAGGGAAGCGAGGGACTACGTACTAGTACAGTTCCAAACGGTGACATTGTGTGACGCAGACAAGTGCTGGATACCATACTAGTACCTTCCTGTCCACAGAGCACCCATCCAGGACCCTGGAAGGTCTTTCCTATCTGGTTCAGCAATGCGGCTCGCCTCCCATCTCTCCGCAACAAAACACACGTGAGACCATTTGTTCTTGTTGGGTGTGTCGTGCATTTTCTTTTCGATCGATATGGAGAGGTTGCAAGTCGAAGAAAAACAGCGTCCATTCTCCTCAGCATGTTCCTGCGCTCGTGGCGTCCGTCTCATCGCCATGAGGCCGCCGTCACGAGCGTGTCTGTGTCTGTGTCAAACGCCGTGCTGTTTTCTTCCCTCTCGCGCGCTTAGTTGTAGACCATGTACTTGGGCGTGGACGAGAACTTCTGGTAGCCCTTGATGACCTTGTTGACCGAGTCCAAAAAGTCTTTTTCCGAAACCGACTTGCGGCGCGCGCGGATCGCAAACATGCCGGCCTCCGTGCACACACTTCGCAGCTCGGCGCCCGTTGTGTTGGGGCACAGACGCCCAATGAGCTCAAAGCGGATGTTGCGGTCGCAGTTCATGCTCTTGGCGTGGATCTTGAGAATCTGCGTGCGGCCCTCGAGCTCCGGCAGGCTGAACTCGACTTTGCGGTCGAGACGACCAGGACGCATGAGCGCTGGGTCGAGCGTATCCGGTCGGTTTGTCGCCATCAACACCTTGATGTTGCCGCGCGGGTCGAAGCCGTCGAGCTCCGTGACGATCTGGAGCATCGTGCGCTGCACTTCGTTGTCCGTGCCGCCGTCCTCCTACAGAATAGAATCCATGTCATTAGTATACCATGCCACCAGCAGACGCTTGGCACACACAGGAACGTACACCGCCGCCACGGGCGCCACCAATGGCGTCGACTTCGTCGAAAAACACGATGCACGCCTTCTTCGAGCGCGCCATCGTGAACAGCTCGCGCACCATACGCGCGCCTTCGCCGACGTACTTCTGCACGAGCTCACTACCGATCACGCGGATGAAACATGCGTCCGTGCGGTTTGCGACGGCACGCGCCGAGAGCGTCTTGCCCGTGCCCGGCGGGCCGTAGAGCAGCACGCCCTTGGGCGGGTCGATACCGAGGTTCACGAACCGCTCGGGATGCAACAGCGGCAGTTCCACGACCTCGCGCAGCTTCTCGAGCGCGTCCTTGGCGCCGCCCACGTCGTCGTAGGTCACGTCCGGCTTGTCCTCGACGGTCTACAGGACATACACACATACTGTGAGTTCGTTGCGGTAAGACCAAGAGCTACTACGTTCCAAACGTCATACCATGAGCGACACGGACGGGTCGATCTTGGGCGGCAGCGGGATCTGGATGGCGTACTTGGTGCGGTCTACGCCGACGCGCATACCTTCCTCAATGTCCGTAGGCGCGACCTTCTCGCCGAGCCCGACCACAAACTTGGCGATCTGCTTGACGTTGATCATGTACTTGGCGTCTTCCTCGCCGGCGTTGATGATCTTGGTGCAGCGCGCGACCTGGAGCGGCTGCTCTTCCTGCATCATCTGCTTGTCGCTCACGAGGTCCCACTGACTCGGAAGCGACAGCCCCGTGTCGCTCTCCTTGATGCCAATGAGGTCGTTCACAGCGGCCTGCGCCTTCTTGATGTCGTCCTCGACCTGTTTGATCACGCGCGAGTACGGACCGAGGCCGTAGGTCTTGAGCAGCGCGATGTCGCCCTCGTCCAAAGCAGACTCCGGTCCGGCCAGCAGGTCGTCTTCTTCTTCATAGTCCTTGACGTTGCCCGTCTGGCACTCGCCGCGCGACGCCATCTTGCTGGAGATCTTCGGGCTTCGCTTTCACCGACGCCGGTGCTGTTTGCCCCGGCGCAGAGGGGGAGCGGAAAGATCGAGGCTGGCAGAGATACCGGTATACAACCGGTACGTGATTGGGCTACTCTTTCGCGGTATTTTGCGGTCGAGAATCAGTATGATACCGGTACGAATGTGGGCTATGATTGGCGGCTAGTTTTAGCCAATCAATAGGTTCCTGGACCAGCTGGTCTGGCGGAAGTTGCTGTCGTCGGCATGTGGTCGCGTCCTGTGCACTTGTGAAACGTATGGTCTGGATACTTTTTCGCTCGCCACCACCGTGGCGGTTGTCCAGACGAAAGTGTCCCTTTGACTCTGAGATCGCCAAGACACACAGACGCTTCACCATGTATACAATTCGAGACCTCTAAATTGACGCTGACCAATGTCTTACGTGACTGGTTCGGTGTACTGGGAATCCATGCGACACCACAGCGCTTTTAAGCTGCAATTGTAGCGACTCCTCAGTGAAGCGGTTTGGCGGCGAGTCAGCGCGCGGCTTCGAGTAACCAACCTGCGGTGGATGGAGACCAGCGAGGTGGTCGAACAGCACAGATCCCACCGTCCTATTCAGCAGAGTGAGACGTTTGCTGGGTCCTGTAGAATGCCAGCCATGGCGGTGGACTCCAGTCCCAGGGTATCAGGATGCCCCGCGCCTGAAGCAACGCAAGTCTTGGGCCACTCGACCTGACATGAAACCCTTGAGTCTCAAGGGTAACATCCAGGCGCAGCATGACCTGCCACACGAAATCCAGTGACTCCTGGTCGGCCTCTGCATCATGGATGAGCGCACAGTGTACACCGTATCCTCACTCTCTCCCTTCCCGGAACTTCCGGAAGAGACTGCTCTGGAGTCTGGGCGTACGGGTACCGTACTCACATGCTGACCCTGTGTCCCGTACAATTCGCCCACGCCAACTGCTTCGCCCTGCTCAGTGCGGAAGCGATGGGCAGTCAGAGTTTTGCGATTGCGGTGGCCGCCAGCTGACGTGGACCGAAACACCAGCTGGGCTCAGCATCAAGCCGGACTTGAGATATAGAACCAGTGCTTTTATATCACGAAACGTGGTGTTACATCGAGTTACCCTCCTCAATGGCTCCAATTCGGGAGGTTACAGCAGGTATTGATATGTTGTAACCCTTACCCGGGTCCACTTCCGCCCCGCCAGCCGGTGGCCGCGCGCAGTGCGGTCCGACTCTTCCGGTGGATTCTCGCGCGGCAGATGATCACACAGCGATGCATCCAAGCCCCACGGAAGAGAGCCACCTTCCTCTCCCTCCTGACCTCTACCTCTCCGTGTGCCACCCATGAGCTCATCTTGCAATTCGCGCTCTCGCACACACACAAGCCCACCACCACCACCACCACCCTCCTCCTCTCTCACAATGGTCCGCTCGTTCGCTGCCTTCGCTTCGGTCGCCGCCGCCGCGACGCTCCTTTCGGTGGCCGACGCCCACTCCAACATGGTCGCGCCGGCGCCGCACTGGCCCGAGGGCTTCTACAACGGCAACTCGCCGGTCGGTACGGTCGACTCGCGCAAGTTCTCCGGCGGCGGTGCCGGCATGGCCGGCTACCAGGGTGTCGCCAAGCTTAAGGCCGAACTCGCGGGCGGTGACCTCCGCGAGTTCGTGTACAAGCGCATCAACCTCGACATGGCCGGCGCGACCAAGGAGTGTGGCAAGTCGCTCCTCACGGGCACGCCGTACGCGCTGCCGACCGAGGTCGACTTCCCGTGGGGCCACCCGGGCGCCTGCGCCGCCTACTGCGACGACGTCCAGTTCTTCAAGGACGACGACTGCCAGGGAAACAAGGTCGGCAAGATCCCGGTCGACAAGTCCAAGTGCGCCAACGCCAAGAAGCTCCAGGTCATGTACCTCGGTGTCCACGTCGAGGACTACCAGTACTACGGTACGTGCTTCTCTCCATTCCCTCTGATCCATTGACACAACACGGCTCTAACATTGTGTCTTTCCTTCCCTACCACAGTGAACTGCGCGCCGCTCACTGGCTCCGGTGCGGGTGGCTCGGCCGGTGGCAACGCCGGTGGCAACGCCGGTGGCAACTCGGGCAACGGTGGCTCGGCGGGCGGTAACGCCGGCGGCAACTCGGGCAACGACGCGGCCTCGCCGCCGGCCGTGACCCCCAAGCCGGCTCCGGCCACGACGCCCAAGCCCGCTAACCCGGCCCCGGCCCCGGCTCCTGCCCCGGCCACGCCGTCGGTCACCAAGAAGAACTGCGCGCGTCGCCTGCGCAACTAAGCGTGCCTCGCCTCGGGAGCTGTTCGGACCAACAACCGTCCAATTTTGTGCCCTCTCGCATCTCTTAGAAGCCCAAGCGTGTCCCTTCGTGTCTTCCACCTGAGCATCAGACTGTCACAATCCACCTTGCTCTATTTAGTGCCGTAAAACTATGATTTCGATAGCCTCCCTTTTGTGTGTATCTTTCGGAGGTCTCTACGGGCGTCTAAACACTGTTTCGGGTCGGACTAGTGGGTTCTTATGGTCTAATATCCGGTTCGAATCCTGAAATCAGGATATCATTTCCTGAAAACATCGATTTGAGAGGAAACACCAGTTGTTTAGTGCTTCTTCACCTTGAAGCTCTTGAGCTGGTTCTTGAGCAGCTTGGGCGTCTCGCGGTTGCGGCGGATCTGCATGTCGTTGCTATTGTTCGGGTCCAGCGTGTCCGTGAGCCCCGTGGTCGAGATGCCATGCGGCACGTTCTTCCAGTAGACCAGCCCAGCGACCGTCATCACGAACCACGCAAACGTAAACCACCAGAGCAAAAAGCCCAGCAGCGACGCGTGGACTTGCGGCGTGACGACGCTAAAGTCGCTCATGCCCTTGGCAAACTGCTTGAGCGCCTGCGAGTTGACGTCGTCGCCGATGCGGAAGCCGCCGACCTCGGGCGGCGCATCGCTCGGCAGCACCGGCAACGCAGTGAACCACTGGAGTGGTTTCGGTCCCAACACGCCGCACTGGATCAGCAGCGCCGCGCACGCGTCGTAGATCCCCAGTGACGTCGACGTCTGGCGCGCGAGCAGCACGAGCACCGCGACGATCGCGCCGACGGGCGCCAAGTACTGGATCGCGATGATCGGCGTGTAGTTGAACTGCAAGCGGATCTTGTTCTTGAGCAGCTCGCCGTCGACGGGCCCGGGGCGACGCACGAGTTGCACGATCGCATCCTTGGGTTCCACGAGGAAGAACTGGAGGTGGTCGCGGAACGTCGCGACGCGCACGAGCAGCGTGAACCACACGACGTAGAGTCGAAGCGAGTGCCACTGGGACTCGGTGAGCGCCAAGAGCGTGCCCTTAAAAGTGACTTCGTCCTGCGGCGTCGCCAAGCAGTCGCGCGTGAGCATGCGCGGCGAGCACGCGACGAGGTACGCGGGCACAATGAGGTCGGTCGTGAGCGGGCGCACCCAGCACACGGCACAGAGCAGCGGGAGGATCACGTTGAGGTGCAGCACAACCTTTTTGACAAGCGACGTCGACTTGTCGCGCACCATCTCGGCGTAGATGCGCGCAAAGCGGAACGCCGGCAGAAAGGATGTGGCCGTGAACATGGCGCAGAGCAAGCCGACGTTTGCGAACGCGGCGATGCGCAGCGTCTCGGCCGCCGGCGCGAGGTTGGCCAGGTCGCCGTCGACAAAGCCGATCGCGCGGAAGACGATCTCGAGCCGCGCGCCGGCGAGCGCGACGGCCGCTTCCAGGTCAAAATCGAAAAGCGGCTTGGGCGCGAAGGCCGCGTAGAGCGACACGATGAAGCCGAGCGCGCCGAGGCTCAGACCGAGCTTCGACTCGTACGTGTCGAGCCCCTGCGCGAGCTTGACCTGGAGCGGGAACCAGAGGCAGATCATGAGCACCGACACGAGCCCGTAGACGCTGATCTCGGCCTTGCCAGATGCCGTGGCGTCCACCGAGGTGTCAGTCCAGGCAAAGTAATACTGGATCAAGTCGCTGCACGAGCAGGCCACGAGCGTCGAGGTGAAGAGGATGACCATCATCTCGTAGAGCTCGTAGAAGACGGTCTGCTGGAAGACGCCCGTTTCGGTCTTGGCCACGTTGATGTAGAACGCGCGCATCTTCTCTTCCACCGACAGCGGCGTGGGCGCCGGCTGCTTGGCAGTAGCTTTCGTGCGCGGCGGCCCGCCATTGAGCTTGTGGAGCAGCTCGTCCTCCGGCGGCAAAAAGAACGTGAGTCCGTTGATCAAGAGCGATGCGACGCTGAAGAACGCGCGCAGGCGGATCTGCAGGAACGCGACGAGCACGCCTGCGATGAACTCGGGCGGGAACAGCGCCATTCTTGAGGGAGTCGTGAGCGAGACGGACGGAAGGACGCAGGTTGCGGACTGGGGAGGTGAGACCTTGGTGCATGGAGTCACCCCACGATTTCTACGCTATTGTGTCCAATGAATAGCGTTCACGAGCCTTATTTTGGCCAATCAACGACGGATACGTTAGTATCTTGTGGGGATTCCGAACGGACACCAGGGGATATATGGTGGACGCTGGCGACCATGTGACAGACAGCCCTGTGTGATCCATGGGAATGGCAACTGAGGACGTAACCC
>JAADXJ010000953.1:0-12391 GCA_023337735.1 Pythium biforme
CGCAGCCAGCGACCCACGCGTGAGATACCCGGTCTTGATCTGGATAGTAACTGCGGTGCGACCCGACCTGCACTCGTAAGGTATCCCATCACCCGGACGCGTGAATGCCACACTCGTGCATGCTTTGAAGAGGTGACCTTCCACAATCCTGAAGTTACTGCGAGTGATTGTGTTCTCCCATCCTGACCATGAACGACCATGTTGGAAGGCGACCAACGTTCCTGCGCGAGCGTGCCATCTTTTGCACCGAAAGGGAGCTTGGTACCCGTCCAGGTTTTGTAAATCACCATACCAAGCCATTGCGTCCGTCACGCAGGTTGGAGTCACTTTGACTGGAGCGAGTAGTCGTGGCCTAGATCACCCACACACAACGTGCGATTGTACATGCGTGGCTCCACGGCGAGTGTGGACCAGACAACGCCATAGAAGATGAAGAAGACGTATCAAAGTGCTGCAGCGAGATCTGGACGGTAAACATGACCCCCATGACCATCTGGGACTGCACGAGATGACGCTGCGAATGTAGCACAACCGCCACGTGGCACAGCGGCGATAGCTGGAGCTTGCGACGCAGTGCCAGGCCAAGCACGACAGACGACACAAACTTCCGCGTCGCGTACCCGAGCACTCTGCTTATGGTCAAGAGAAGCGAGCACCGCGGAGGCAAGGCATTGTCGTTGATCGAAAAGGCTATGGTTTTCGTCCATCACGACGACGGCGTCGCGCGAGATCCAGCCGTTCGAAAGAGGGGCGTATACTATCCCACCACGGCCCCGTCGCGGTGTTTCCCGCTTTGCTAGCTGGCCCAACGGCCGAGATTAGCGGGGGTTTCCGAACCGAGAAGGCACGCGCTCAAGCTCCGGTGACAGAGCAAAGAGCACACGCTCCAGGAGTAGTCTCGCTTCGGCCAGCGCGATCAGTGTTCACCAGAACTCCGACGAGGCGCGGGCTCGTGCGACTTTCCAATCTGCTCAGCCGCGTCCTGGAAGAGACACAATTTGTTCTTACCGTGCTCAACACGCAAGAACGCGTGGCGACGGCACCAGCACTCTGCAAGTGCTCGTCATTGCCGAGTTCCTGCTGCTCGTCGCGTTTGTCGAAGTCATGATCCCCGTCGTCTACTGTGCGTATCAACGCACATGCCGAAAGCGAACTTGCTCACCCGTCACGCACTCAGTGCTTCATGCTCCTGGCTGTCGATTACCTGACCGCCATGTTCTACCTACCCAACCGCGTCTTCTACCCTCAACTCGCGGAAATGGACTCGCAATCGTTGCTCTCGACCATCGGCAGTACACTCGTGTACGCGGCGCTCGAGCTCGGATCGTTTGTGATGCTCAGCTTGACGTTGCGCCGGAAGCTGCAGCTCTCACCCGTGCATCAACTGGCGTTTGTTCTCCACACACAATGGCATCTCGTGCAGTCCAAGGTGATCATGTGGGTCCTGTTTGCCGTCCAGATCTCGCTCCAACACCTGGGTACGGTCGCCGGTTTTTTTGTACGTGACTTCTCTGTGCGGATGAGCATGTGGTTGGTGTGAGTGATGGAGGCTACGACTCTTCGTTCCAGTTCGAGTGGCTCCGCGCAGCGTGAACGACGCGGCATATTTGGGAACCGGTACACTGCTCTCAACACGGTCCGCCGGCTATGGTACAGTGAAGAGTTCCTGGCCTTTCACCCTTGGTCGTGGCCAGTGCTCGTCTGGTTGACTCCGTGAATGAGCTGCTTCTCCTATCCTACAACCGATCCGGGGAAAGCGTATCCACCTTGCGGCGGCAGGGTGGGAGATAGAGCATGCGGCAGGCCGAACAAGAGGATGATAAGGTCCGAGGACGACGTCGATGCCGTGTCGTTGATGCTTATTCCGTCCCCAGATACCAGCCTTTCGTTGTCGCTCTGCTCCTTCCAAAAGCCCCCCGAAGCTCTGGTGGTTGCGGTTACCTACGGTGCGTCCGCCCGTCCAAGTGCGTCCACGTCCAGCTCCGCAGCTCGTACTCGGTCGATCGCGTCGGCGACGTACTGTACACGCCCACGAGCGCGCACACCCCACACCACGTGGGGCGCGCTCCTCGCCTCGTGGTTCAGCTCCCCCACTCGCGCTCCTCGTCGATGGAAAAAGTGGTTTACGGTCAAGAATAGCCACGACAGCGGATACTAATGTAAGAACCGCCGACAAATCCGACCAAACGCTTGGGGACCCTGACAGTATTTGGTCTTCTCTCGTGGCGTGTCAACGTCTGTCGTGGCGTGTCAACCACCAGCACTGCCCCATCTCCGACATATTCGACCAGGCCCAAGGACGCCAGCATGGGCCCCACTCGACCAGCATGGAGGAAGTGTCTGCCGCCGCTGCTGAACAAGCTCGTCGACACGTACGAGCGCCTGCAGGTCGAGCTCCACGGGACGTACTCGCTCGAGCGCGTCGCGCACGTGCACGCCTTCGAGCGCACGCATTCGACGGCACAGTGCGTACTCGTGCTGCTCGTGACACCGCTGCCGTGCCTCGCGGTCATCATCCTCACGGATCTCGTGCCGCTGAATCCTCCGCAAGATGGCTATAGCAACAACCGCGTGTTTTGGGGCCGGTTCTTCGTGGTCGCCTTCGCGCTGATCGCGACGACGTTCGAGCAGGTGCGTCGACTTGTCCTGGGACTCCCGATCTCCACGCGTACGCTGTGGATCGTGAGCATGGCCATTGCGGCGTGCACGACGGGGTACGGATACCTTGTGGCCACGCTCGCGGGCTTCCCCATCCCGTTCACCTTCGTTCTGTGCGCGCCGAGTTTCACCGGTCTGGTGGTGGCTGCGTGGTATACGCTCTGGGGCGCGCGGCTCCGCGAGAGTGCACAGCTGCGCCAAGAAGTGATCGCGTACATCAAGATCATTATCGTCCAGATCGCGCTCTCGATCGTGTACTCGGCGTACAACTTTGTATTTGGGCAGCTCACGGGCTTCGAGCAGACGTTGGTAGCGCTGCTCCTACCAATCTTGAAGCTGCTCGCAAAGAACGTGATCAGCGTGGTGTTTGGTACGCTGCGCGAAGACTTTAAGCCCGAGGTCGTGATCTTCAACGTCGAAGTGTTCCACGCGTTGTTTGTGTCGTGCTGCATGCAGAGCTCGACGAGCTGGACCACGACAATTGTGCTCGGCGGTGCGGACTTTAGCCACGCGTGGTTTAGTCTCCACGACGTCGACACGCCACTACGAACGATTCTCGCATTGGAGACCAACATGCGACGCGCTGCTCAAGATCGTGCCTGCGTGCTGGATACGAAATCGCCGATTCATGAGCTGACGATGATTGAGAAGGCGGTGTATTACGTGCACCACGATGACGCTGTCCGCAAAGACCCAGTCATTCGCGTGAGAAGCGTGCGCGCGCTGGGGATTCCAAACCTGGTGGCCGTGTTCTCCAAGCGATTGGTCGGACCATCGGCCGCGACGACCACGATTCTTGGTGCTGATAAAACGTTGGCGAAAGAGCGAGAAGCCAATAATGTCAACGGGGAGGCACCCACTCATCGAGTGCGGCCAGTGCACACCAATGCCCCCATGCAAATCGACGAGCTCGACCGACTCTCGAGCATGTACAGCCACTTGCCCGAGGAGACACAACAGATGCTCCACACACTCACGACGCAAGAGCGCGTCACGTACGTGACCACGACGCTCCAGGTGCTCTACATCACCGAATTTTTGCTGCTCATCGAGTTTGTCGAAGTGATCATCCCCGTCGTCTACTGTACGTATGATGTCGCGTGTGTATCGCTGACGCTGTCTCCCCAATGACCCGAATGATCATCTCTGTGTGGCATCCCATAGGCGTCTATTTGACGGCCATGTTCTACCTGCCCAACCGCGCCTTCTACCCGGACCTTGCACAAATGGACGCGCAGTCGCTGCTCTCAACGATCGGGAACGTGCTCGGCTACGCGGCGCTCGAGTTTGTGTCGTTTGTCGGCCTGTGCATGGCGTTGCGTCGCCGACTGCCACTCTCGCCGCTCCACCAGTTGGCGTTTGTGCTGCACTCGCAGTGGCATCTTGTGCAGTCCCAGCTCATCATGTGGGTCATGTTTGCCGTCCAGATCTCGCTACAGCACTTTGGTACGCCTTGTGCTCTCTTTCTGTGGCGGTGTCGGCCCCGTTCGCATGCTCATTTTCCATTCTATTGCGTGACGCTAGGCTACGACTTCTCGTTTCAATTCCAGTGGCTTCGCGCAGAATGAGCGGCCGCGGTGCTGTACGTCGCGACCGACCGGTTGCTCCTCCGGGTCTCGGCCATGCCTACAACCCCGCCTGCGTCGAACGACACCGAACCGCGTACACGGCGCTGGAGGTCGTACCTTCTGTCGGTTGTGCCTCGTGCTGACAGAAAAAGCGGCGGTCCTCGCTCGTCAAGTTGCTTGCCTTCGGGCTGCGCAAGCAGTGGAAGCTCGTGCAGTCCACGATGAGACCGAGCACTTGATTTGGTGCTCGACTTGTAGACGGTCGTAGCCGGCGGTGAACTTGATCCAGAGCTGCGACCGACGCCTCCCTGTCGGTTGATTGCCGTCCTTGGCGTCTTTGATCACGTACGTAAAAAGGGCGGAGCTTGAGCTTTTGTGCTGACACGAGGTCGTGTGTTCACGCACCTGCCGCTGTGGCTTCCGTATTCCCGACCGCAATCCACTTCTTTTCCATCAGCACAAAAGCCGCGACTATGTGGACTGCGTGTTCAGGAAGTCGAGACACGCAGACTTGGATTGGACGAATAGACCGCATCCACACGGCGTTGGGGCGGACTTGCCACAGCGCACAGCCCTACACAGACAGATTGTGCCGTCACCCAAACGTCTGCACCACGCTGCGTGCGTTGTGTCTTGCTCTCACAGCGCCCGCGAGCCCTCTTAACACAGGTCGCCTATCTTCACACTGCGTGGAGCCACTGGAAACGAAAGGAGTAGTCGTAGCCTTGATCAGCCACATACACACACACATGCATACAACAGATTAAGCCACCATCCGCTTGTAAAGCAGTGAGTGCCGGGGATGATATAGAGGCCACGTACCAAAGTGCTGCAGCGAGATCTGGACGGCAAACATGATCCACAGGATCAGCTTGGACTGCACGAGATTCCATTGCGAGTGGACAACAAATGCCAACTGGTGCACGGGCGAGAGCTGCAGCTTACGGCGAAGCGCCACGCTAAGTATGATGAACGACACGAACTCGAGCGCTGCGTACCCGAGTACGGAACCGATGGTCGAAAAGAGCGACCGCGTGTCCATTCGCGCGAGCTGAGGGTAGTACACGCGGTTGGGCAAATGGAACATGGCCATCAAGTAGGCACCTACAAGATATCACACCGCATGAGTGGCATGGGGGGTCAGCTAGCGGAAGGCACACGCGCCCTACGGACAGTAGACGACGGGGATAACGACTTCGACAAACTCGATGAGCAGCAAGAACTCGGCAATGTGGAGCACTTGGAGCGTCGTGGTCACGTACGCGATGCGCTCTTCCGTGGTGAGCATGTTGAGGACACTCCGTTTATCTTCAGGGACGTGGCTGAGCACACTCGAGAGTCGTATCAACTCGCGTCGAGTAGGGACAGTCGGAAACACAGTGCGCCAGTTTTGGCTCGACACGTCTCGCACTGGCTCCACAGCTCTGAAGACGGCGTTCTCCGTAGGGAAAGAAGGCGGTGAGAGGTTGCTCGGTGGTCCTGCCACACACACGGGATACACTGGTACCACGCCTGTGGCCTCCGTGTGTACGCTCTTCATGCGAATTGCCGGGTCTCGCCCTACAGCTTCGTCATAGTGGACGTAATACATCGCCTTCTCGATCAGCGTCATCGCTTGAATCGACGCTTGCGTCTCAATCGTCCATGCACCCTCGCTTTTGGCTAGCGCAGTGTGCATTTTCTCATCCAGTCTGTCGATTGTGCGCAGCTGCGCTTCGACGTCACGTAGACTGAACCACGCATGGACGAAATCCACGCCCATGAGCACCATCGTGGTCGACCAGCTCGTGGAGCTCTGCATACAGAACGACACGAACAGTGCGTGGAACACTTCGACGTTGAAGATCACGACCTCGGGCTTGAAGTCTTCCAGGCGCGGGCTAAATACCGCGCTGATGGCATTCTTGATCACCAGCTTGAGCACTGGGAGAAGCAGTGCCACCAGCGTCTGCTCGATTCCGGCGAGCTGAGAGAAAAAGAAATTGTACGCCGGGTACACGATGGTCAACGCGAATTGGACGACCACGATCTTCACATAGGCGAGCACGTCCTGTCGTATGAGCGAGCTCTCCCGAAGAAGCGGGCTCCACAATATCAGCCCCGACCCCACCAACATAGAGCCCGAGCAGGGCGTGCACAGGAGGATCGTGAAGGGAATGGGAAAGCCCACGACCGTGGCCGTCAGATATCCCCATGCCATCGAGCACGCTGCGATCAGCATACTCACGCCCCAGAGCGTGTGCGTTGACAGCGGTAGGCCCGTGACGAAGCGACGCATTTGCTCGAAAATCGTCGCCACAAACGCGAACGCGACGACGAAAGCCCGCACCCAGAACACGCCGTTGTGGGCGTACCCGTCTTGTGGCGCGTTGAGGGGCACGAGATCCATGAGCACGATGACCGCGAGGCCTGGCAATGGCGTCACCAGTAGCACGAGCACGCACTGCCACGTCGCGTAGGTGCGCTCGTACGCGTGTACCTCGGCGACGCGCTCGACCGAGTACTTGCCATGGAGCTCGACCTGGACGCGTTCGTAAGCGTGGACGAGCTTGGCCACAAGCAGTGGCAGACGACAGCGTCTTGGGTGCGTCATGGTGCGAGGACCCTGGCTGAGTCGGTGGGTGGGTGAACGCTGCGAAGATTGGTCGCGTTGGACGGCGCGGCACTTGTATTGTCAGAGATTCGCCGCCCAAACCAGCACTGGCTATTCTTGACCGGCGTCATGGTGGACGCGGTTTCTCCCTATTAGAAGTCCTCATGGGGGCCAACGACTCCTCGCCGTCCGCCTGGAGGAGGTGGCTTCGATTCACGGCGCTACCAGGATGAGCTCACTTTCGCTTGTGTTTCCTTTATCGGAGACTGGGTATGTACGACGCCCGAGTTACAAGGTGTTCCCTTCCACGAAACGAAGGGCTTCCGAACGGTGCTCTTCTCACAGAAGCAAATAAAACCAGCGCGCGGACCCACGCGCTGGGCACGGTGACACAAGCAACAGGTGCTGTTCAGCTTGAGATTCGTATTCTAAATCAGCCACAGAGGTTGTAATACCACAGCTGAGCAATCTAAAACAAAACGAGAATCCGAAACGTACCAAAGTGATGCAGCGCGATTCTTGACCACCAAGGCGCCCCTCGTCCATCAGCTCCGACCGAGATATACCAACTTGTGCGCCGTGATCTAACCGACCGACGCCTCAAAACGCGGACAGTTCATGTATCATAAACCAGAAATGCCGCTGTCCTCATTCTGCGCGGAGCCACTGGAATCGAAATGAGGTGTCGTCGCCTAGCGTCGCACAAAGGTACGACACGAGCAGCGCGTGGGAAGCACGTCGACGTTGAATATCACGACCTCGGGGTTCAAAGTCTTCGCGCAGCCGACCAAACACCACGCTGATCGCGTTCTTCGCGAGCAGCGTTTTTTGCCGGTAAGGGCAGCGCCACCAACGTCGGTCTGCTCGGTGCCCGTGAGCTACCCAATGTGCGACGGTACACAGTCGAGAGCGAGATCTGGACGACAATGATCTTGATGGATGCGAGCACTTCGTGGACAAAGGTGGTGGCGATTGGGCTGTGTGGTTGGACGACTCCGACGCGACGGGTTCACCAGTGTCTCTTTGGGTCGTGTCATCAAACACCTCTGCGACTACTCATGACTGACGTCCATTTTCCCCACCCACGTTCCACTGGTCACGCTAGGCGGAGTCACTTGAAGTGGACCGAGTGGTCGTAGCCTACACCAACCACGCGGACAATACAAGTTAGCGTGTGAGTGGTCCTGCCGCATCCGACATGCGCGGCTCCGAAAGCCTGTGCTGATTCAGATGGACAGAGAGAATCAGCAAGAAGCGGCACAACGCACCCAAGTGTTATAGCGAAATTTGGACCGCGAACATGACCCACAGGATCCGCGTGGACGGTACGAGATTCCACTGTGTGGAGAACAAACGCCTAGACTTCTCAACCGTTTGAAGACGCATGTCCAACACCGCGAAGGCTCAAGCATGCGGGAAAACCATCCATGCCCATGATCGCGATCGTCGTGGTCTAACTCGTTGAGCTCAAGGTGGTCGCGAGCAGCGCTTCCGTCATCTGTTGAACGCCCGTGAGCCGGATGAACAAGAAATTGTAACGCGGGGTACACGCATGTGAGCGCCACCTGGATGGACGTGATCTTGATGCAGGCGAGCATGTCGTGCCGTATTTGCGGGCTCGCACGCAGCCGTGGGCCCCACAGGATGAACCCTGCGGCTTCCAAGGGGAAGGAGTTCCACGGCGCGCACACGACGATCAAGCACGGGATGGGATCGGGAAGCCCAGCAGCAAAGCCACCAAGCACGCGTTTGCGACCGCGCACCCGCACCCGCACGAGCACGCAGTGGTTGAATAGCAGCGCTCATACGCGTGGATGAGCTTGATCAATGAACGCTGTCTCCAGCGCGTCCTGGCGTCTCGGACGTTTGGCAACTGGGCAGAGAGACGAGGCTTCCGGGGAGTTGGGCGTTGCTTGCAGACGACTTGCAGTGCGTCTTGTGGAAGCCGACTCCCGATCCACCTTGCATCTCTCCAAGTGTCCAACACCACGAACCTCGGCGCGTATACGCACCAGAAGCGCTAGTAACGAGTGCAACAGCGTGAAGGAAGTTTGTCCGCGCGAAAGTGGGGTATCCTTGGAGGGCTGCCTCTATGGCTCATGTCGGGAGAAGAACACAGCCGCTACTCGTAGAGGTTGAGCTGTAGGATCCGAGGGTTGCGCTGCAGCATCTATGCAAGCGCTGGGTCCGTGCCTCCGACGGGACGTTGTCGCACGGGTCGAGCGCCACGAGCGTCCTGTGACGGCACCATCTCGACCAGCGTCGACCCCGACGTCGACTACAACCCAGGCAAGCCTCGAAGGCCGTTTGCGCTGCGACTCCTTGCTAACCCGAGGGCACCGTTTCCGTCGCGCCTTCACGTATTGGGTTCTTCCGCGTGGCTTTCTTCTTCGTCCCAAGTGGCCCCACACATCCATGGCGACGGTGTAAACGAGTGGCGCTCTGTTACGATCCCCGCTTCATGTTAGAATGCTACTCGCACGAAAGCGAGATCCGAGATTCTCAACGCTACGGCTCGTTCCGCGAGAGAAACACGGCCGCGCTGCTGCCGTTGAACTTTTGGATCCGCGGGTTGCGCTGCAGCGTCTGCACCAGCGCCGCGATCAGCGCCGCCGGCATGACGTTGTCGCGTAGGTCGAGCGCCGTGAGCGCCTTGTGTCGCTCCAGCGACTGTGCGATCGCGATAAGCCCGACCTCAGTCAGCTTGGGCTTCGCCGTGGACGACCCTGGGATGCTCGAGTGGAGCGACAGCGACGTGAGTGTCGTGTTTTTGCGCAGCGCGTCGGCGAGCGCGACGGCACCGCTGTCGCCAATGTCGTTGAAGCTGAGGTCGAGCTTTGCGAGCGGCGCGTATCCGCGCAGCATCGTGGCGACCTCGACGGCGCCCTCGTCGCCCAGGATGTTGTTGGAAAGATCGAGCGAAGTGCACTTAGCGGCGGGCGTCGTGAGCAAGCATTCGGCGACCGCGGCAGCGCCGTACTGACGAAGACGTTGGCCGCTGTGCATGGACCGCAAATAACCATCAGTACTTCTTCCCACTGTCCATCCAGATCCACACGCACACGACGTACACAAAATCGAGCTTCTCGACGTGCGCAAACTCCTTGGCGAAACGCTTGCGCAGGTCGTAGGCCTGTGAGATGGCCGCGACCATGACTTTGCACTCGGACGTGAGCGGATTCCCTTCGCTGAGCAAGATCTTTCGCTGCAGGTTCGAGGTAAACGCCTTGAGATACAGCTGCTTGGCGCCCTCGTCGGTGATCTGGTTGTCGTTCAAGTTGAGCTCGGCAAGCGCGGCGTTCCACTCGAGGCCGTCGGCCAGGCCCACAACGCCTTCATCTACAGTGCACAGCACACAAAACGTCAGCTCTGTCTCTTCAGATCGTTGATCTTGTTGGGACAAGCGCGCGGTACCGTTAATCTGGTTGTTGGCGAGATTGAGCGATCGCAGCTTGGGTGGAAGCAGCGACAGGAACGACCCGATCTCCCACGCGCCAGGCGTGCCGACGGCGTTCCCGCTGAGGTCGAGCTCCTCGAGACACGCCCACGTGACGTCGCAATGGCGGATCGCCGTCAGCGCGATGCCGACAAAGTGGTCCGTGAGCAGCGACGCCATGTGGAGCGTCGTTCGCACGTGTTTCCCCGAGAGACACACAACGCGTTGGTTGTCACCATGGCTACTGTTGTGAATGCCTTCGCCTGCGTTTGCCGTCACGTGGGTCTCCACAATCTTCTCCTGCAGCTTGAGCTGGATCATGTCCACGAGTTGAGCGCTTTGGCGGTTGCTCTTGTTGTGGTTGACGTGCAGGAAACGAAGTGGGAACCGCCGCTGAAATCCGTTGATCACGTGGAAGAGCGTGCGGAGCCCTGCGTCCGAGATCTACCGCGAAACAGGAACGATGAAGTCAGCTTCAAAACGCCCACAGACACGACCACGCGACCAATTGACGGTCCCTTCTTACCTCGTTTTCGTCTACGTCCAGCGTCTCGAGTGCAGTGGCCTCCTCAACCACAAACGCGAGTGCGCCAAGCCCACCATCCCGGATCGTGTTCCCAGCGAGCGACAGTGTCTGCAGCGCCATGAGCTTATTGGATCCAATGGCATCCGCGATCGCGACGGCCGAGGCTTCCGTAAGGTTGTTCGAGCGTAGATACAAGCGGCGGAGCGAGCGAGCGATGGCCGCCGTACCGAGAAGGGCCGCGACGTGATCGTCGTTCATGTGGAGACAGGACAAATCGAGCGACTCGAGCGACCCATGGAAGCTCGTAAAGAGGCAGCTGATGTCGTGTGGCTTTACGGCATGTGGCACGAGGTCGTATCCCAGTGCGTTGACCGAGAGATCCAGATGCTTGAGCACGGGGCACCGCGCCAGCACACCGTGCAGAACCGCGAGCGAGTCCTCACTAAACCTGCAAGTGAGATAGTATGTTATCCCTCCGATCATACAGTCCTCGACGCAGTGATAGAGACCCACCGATTGCTGGCCAGGTTGATCGTCGTGAGGGACGGCCACTGCGGCGCCTTGGACCACTCCGTTTGCGTCCAGAACGCGTCCGATAGCTCGTTGAACGACAGATCGAGCACGCGCACTGCGCCAACAATGAGTGGGAGCGACAGTACACGCAGTGCCAAGTCGCCAGTGAGTGCCGCCGTGTCCGCACCAGTGCACTCGGAGACCACGATCTCACGGATCTCATCGTGGCCGCCGAAGCGGAGCGCGTCACGGAGCTGCGCGACGGACGAGAGTCGCGTCTTCTTTGGTGGCGCCGCGCGCGCGCTCGGCGGGTGGGGGCGTTGGTCGCTAGATGCCATGATACCACGAATGAAGAAGTCGACGGAGACGCCAAGAGGCGCCCGACTGTTCAAGTCGCTCAGGAGAGACCGTGGGTGCCGACGACGTCACATGTCACAGAGTTCTTCGCAGTACTCGCAGAGGCGGCGTCGATGGAGCGTGGTGTCGAGAGTCGAGCACGAACGCGAGCTGGCGAATCTGTGAGTGGCGGAGCTTGCGTCGGATCACGGTAATCAGGAATGCGAGCGAGACGAGTTCGCATGTGGTGTTCACCATGACGTGACGCATTGTCGCGAGCAACTTGGCGTCGTCCATGGCTCGGACCTGTGGATGCAACGCTCCGTTCGGCAGGTGGAAGAGTATCAAGATGTACAAAGCTGCCTATTGACAAGCAAGATGGATGAGGTCACTCGTGGCATATCAATAAGACGCTGTTCGTCCGTGAATCACGTACCCTTAACGACCGGGATCGCGGCCTCGATGGACTCGACGAGCATCAATCGCTTCGCGTTGTGCAGCACCTGAGACATCTGGAACAGCAGAGATTGCCGCTTGCCTCCCGTGTACTGGAACCCCACCACGCCCGGTCGAGCCAAAGACAACTGTCGAATCGACACATAGCAACTGATTGTCTTGACCAAAGCTATCACTTCCGATGGCGCTCGGGGATCGTCATCACTGAGAGCAGTACCCATTTCCGTGGAGGACGCGACGCCGAGCGCGGACGGCACGAGACTCTTCATCGGCACGGCAGCTCTCAGGGCGAGCGTAGACACGTC
>JAADXJ010000954.1:0-12389 GCA_023337735.1 Pythium biforme
GCTTTCATAGCGACTGAAGTGAAGCCATTCGTGAAACAGAAAACAAAAATCGCGCGTGATATTTGCGCGGCTTATGGCCCGTCCCATAAAACCTGATGTTAAGAGTACTTTGTCACACAACAAAGGTACAAATGCGTGAGTGGACAGATGTTCTAGTATGACAAGCCACAACAGCGAGATGTTTTTACCCTTACCCATGAGCCCTATGAATATAATGGGGCTTCGCCCAAAAACAGTCAGCTTGTATTTGTACCGGGAAGCATGAAAAAAATGAAAAAAACATGAGTATAAAGAACAGATTGGTGAATTTTTCGAAGACTGTTTTCAATCGTTTTCGCCTGGTTAGATGATGCTAAAGCTCTTTTTATCGTGCCTGTACGACTCAGCTTGAGCTGGCAAACAGTTTAAGGTATGAACCAAAAATTTGGGATAATTTTGATTTTCGAAGGACCCTCACGAGTTTCGCAATAAATCTTCGCCGGAAGCAGTTCCACGAACGCAGGGGGGCTCAATTTGGAGAGCAGATTCTCTTCTTTCCAGTGGTGTGCCCAGCTCCCAGATTTCAGTTTTCCTGTTAAGTCTGATTTTGTTATATGCGGCGACCGCTACGCGGGCGGTTGGTCACTGTTTGGAGGTCGGGATTGTGATAAAGTTCTCTGGATATTTATATCCAGACTCCAGAGTTTCTAGGGGGATCGTAATCGGTCATAATACCTCTTAAACATCATATTTAATTCAAACTGCTACCTATTATTTCACAGTCTGATCTTGTTTGTACCGATCCTTGAATCGGAACTTAGTACCTGTAGCGGACTTTATACGTTTGACGTGATGTTGACCGTAACGGCCTGGTGCAACATTATGCGACTACATTCAGACGACAATGTCGTTTTGCACCTTCAGACAACACTTCCCGGCGCATTGCCCGGCGCATTCCCCGTTTGGCGACCACATTCAGACGACAACCCAGCGGTTCCCCGTTTGCTTACCGCCGTCGCGAAATGCGCGAGTGCGAGAAGTTCCACGGCAAGCCCATGACCGAGCTGTACGCCAAGATCTCCAACGACCCGATCGAATACCTAATCACTGTAAGACTTCCCTGTAGACAGTGTTGGCAGTGTACGCACCGTTCTCGTCCTCACTCGCAGGGGTCTCAATGAGAGCTCGAAACGTGCTTCGTGACGTGACACGTGAGAGCGCAACGTAGAGCTGCGACTGCCTTGTTCACACGTTGCACCGCTCCATTTGTTGGCGCGAGAATCGTGCGAGTCGCATAGAGTCAACCGTTGCAACGTCCAGATTTTGCAAATCTGCCTCTGGGTACATGGCATCCACCACACGCAAGAGACTTAATGACACCGGTCTCTGGTCGCCTGTACTCTCGATCTGGAGCTGTGGGTCGAATGCCGGGTTAGCAATCAGCATATCTGGAGGGAGCTTGATGAAGTCTTGTCCGAGGTCTTGGTCGACTGCATGTCTTCCCTCCCCAACCTCAAGCAAGATTTCGGAGAACGCTGCGAGCTCACTAGCGACTGCTGCGCTTCTGGCCCGTTGAACTCTCATGTTCTCTGTCAAATGGACTTGCTGGAAGTGCGGCCACAACGCGGAGGACTTCAGGCACGCGTAGACCGTGTCTGATGGTGTACCCTTCACGACGACTGGCAGAATCTGTCGGAAGTCGCCGGAGAGAACGACCACCTTGCCACCAAACGGCTCGTCGTTGTCCAGGATGTCTCGTAACGTGCGATCAACTGTTTCAAACGCGTACCGGTGTGTCATCGGAGCTTCATCCCACACAATAAAGCTGGCGCTCTGTATGAACTCCTTGAGCTTCGACTGCTTGGGGATCTTGCAAACAGACGTATGCGAGGTTTTGAGGGGGATCTTGAACGTTGAATGGGCGGTACGTCCACCGGGAAGAAGAAGAGATGCAATCCCGCTGGATGCGACGGCAATAGCAATTCTACCGTCCAGGCGCACGTTTGCGAGTACGTGGTTCAACAATGTAGACTTCCCGGCCCCGCCAGGCCCGTCAATGAAGAACAACTTCTCCCCCGCTTGACCTTGTTCGACATTCTCGACGGCTGCAATGACTTGGTCGTAGATGGATCGCTGATTATCGTTCAACCCGTCAACCGTGTCGACCAACTGCCGCGACTGTCTTCGGTCGTAGCTCTCGGTCTCGCGCCGAATGAGATTGTTGTCGATCATCGATGCGAGTACAATCACCGGGAACTCCGACAACTGCGGTAGGTCGGGATAGTCCGCCAATGTCTTTCCTCCAGCAGCAAGCAGGTGGTGCATGCTCATCAGCGTCTCGAACTTGGTCTTATCAGCTTTGTTGGGTAGCTCTCGATGGCGACGCGCATGGTCCATGGAAAGATCGGTGTAGAATGCGTTCTAAAGCTCAGCCACATCCGCCGGGAAGGCGTAAAGAAGAATGGTTGCGAAGAGCTGACGCAGCTGACTTGGCATCTGGAAGACAGCGGCCTCTTCCAAACACTTCATCCACTCACGGTCATCATCAAGGTACCCTGAGCGCATTTCGGCTTCCTTGAACGTTGCGCAGATGACCCCGTCGACAGTACGCAGGTCTTCGAACGATGTGGGGCCAGGCTTGTGGCAGAGCAGGAGTCGCAGGTGGAACCGCTCCATATCGTTAGGCGAGCAATGCACCAATCGGCCAAGCGTACGGCGATTCTGCTTGTAGCGAATCCACTGCCGCTTCGACTTGTCCCACCTGTAACGTTTTACGATATCTTGATAAAGCATGCAGTTGGCCAGCGCATCGGAGGCAGCAAGCTTGAAAAAGGCGGTCAGAGTGGTGTCGACAGGATCTCCAACAACTCGGGCGGGGTCGTCCGTAGGACGGAACGTAATGTACTGGCTATCAGGAAGGTGCACACTTAGGGTAGTGACGGAGTGCATCTTGCCTTGGATGGAGAACTCGAACAGCCTCATGCACGCTTTGATGGGAGAGATATACCGCGCTTTGACGAACCGCACAATCTCGTTAGGTTCCCTCCTTCCCGGGAGTGAATTTCCCTCGTCATCTCAGACCGCCTGAGCGCTTACTTCGGTCGTATCCGCGCCTCTGTAGACATAATTGTACAGGTACTTGATGGCCATGATCGACGAACATATTTCGAGGTTGATGTGGCAATCGTACTTCTGGGAGAAGTAGGGATTGCAGGGTACGACCCACTGGTTGAGTGTAGAATTGTCGTAAACCCGACGCTTGAAGCGGTGTTCACCTGCCGGTCTGGGACGACGCCGATAAACGGGAAAGCTGTTCTCGTTTGTCTGTGTAACTTCCGCGAGCTCCTTTGGAAACCCTTTGCTGCATGTGCCATTCTTCATGCATGGGGCGTTTGGGTAGCCTTCCCCGCAGGGTCCATGAATCATGCTTGTCATCATCGTATTGTAGAGATCCGGTTTTCTGACTGGGTCCGGAACCTCGGCTGACACGAAGCGGTCGACGTCTTGGCGGGTCTTGGGTTTGTCCTCGTCAGCCAGGATGATCAGGATGTGAGCGTGGGGCAATCCACGTTTCTGGAACTCGACGACGTAAATGCGTGCAATCATGTAGCCGAAGACGCCCTCATCGAGGTCCTTCAGCACAGCCTTGAGCTTCTGCTGCCAAACCCTGGCGACTATGTCGGGCCGATCTTGCGCTGTAAGGTAGTCTGCATGCTTCTTCGCGGTACTATCAATCTCGTGCCACTGTGGGTTGCAGGTGACTGTCATGAATAAGTCAGGCTTGCCGTATTCACGCACCATTGCCATGGCATCTTGGTACTGCGCGTACATATATCGCTCTCCGCCGGTGAAAGAAGCTGGAAGAATGTCTCGCTGGCCTACTTGCTCCAAGGAATGGTGGCGGCGGTCTTGCTCGGGGTGCTCAAGATTGCCAGTGTCTGGGTTGTACCGCGACACCGACGCCTCATTGTCGTGGAGCTGGACAACCTCTTCGTGCAAGTACGCATCGCGTACGCCCAAGTACAGATGGCACGGATCTCCTGCTGGTTTGCAGCAATCCAACGGAGGCGTTCTTGCTCAACCTTTGCGCACTGGTCGACGACGTATTGCTGGAATAGTCGGCCACCCAGAAACATAAGCGACTTGTCACCCGTCTTCTGGTAGAGTCGAAAGGCAACATGCTCCGCAGTGACATGGTCTTCTTCTTTCAGTGCACCCTGCCATCCGCGTATTCATCGGTGTAGGTCCAGCCCAACTCTCGGAAAGGCAGGAGGAGCACATATTGAGTGGGGTCATAGATGGCCAGCGTCTCGAACAGCCGAAGAAGTCCGCCTCCTTGAGCGAAGAGCACCAGGTCGCGATGTTTCTCTGCATTGCCGTCCTCCACCAACACTGCAGCAACCTCGGGAACGACCTGCGCGCTGTTCGTTCTGTTTGCCTCGTAGTTGGCGCGGAGGCGGAAAGCAATGTTGACTGGGTTGACACCGCGCTGCCTCAATGCTCGCATGCGGTCCCCCATACTGATGAACTGTTGCGCAAACAAGTTGAACTACTGCATAACTGCCTCCAAGTCCATCAGTGCGACTTCGTTCAAACCGCTGAAGATACCACGCCGTTGTAGAGCTCGTTGTTCCATGTCTGGATCATAGATGTAGATTTGCGCAAACTTCGGCGAACTCTCTTCACCTGTCTCTGGGTCGATGAACGGGAGTGAGGATCCCATAAAGTGCCCCATTGGTCCTTGAATGCGATAGCTGTATACCCCTCTCTGACCTTGCACGCTTGTGTCTTCGTTGACAGGACGGAAGCCTCCGCTACATGATGCCCCGACCGAGCTGAACGCGAAAAGCTGGTTGTACATGCGAATCAGCTTTCGGAATTCTTCGTCCCCGAACCAATGCCGCAGGAGGTCGGGGGCAGGCAGGAGCGGAGGAAGCCGTACTCGTCCGTCAACGCAGCAGCTAATGGCCGATTCGCCTGACCACTTCCACGCCTGGCAAAGGGGGCATACGTCGTGCGGTTCAGGAAGGCGATGTCTGCCGGCCGTCACATCCTCACCCGACACAGCCGATATGTCGAAATCTTCATGGTTTCCCAAGGCAAACAGGTACCGCACTTTTCCTCGGCGAACCCTTCGCTGTTCAGATGCCTCGGCAGCTCGATCTGCTTCCTCTTCTGCCTGGACTTGCGCGCGTGCCTCATCGCATCGCGGTGGTGCAATCGTGTAAGACCTTACGCGTGTGCCCGAAGTGCTCGATCTTCATCCGTCTCATCATGTGTGCTGGCTTGATGATGTCCACGGCTCACACAGGCAACCCATTCGATGCAGCGTGCTCATCTTGAGCAGGTGGTATCGCTTACCACAATCGCTCGCCATTAGCGCGCGGAACTTCTTCACGTGCTAGCGTACGGGCAATGACGAAGTCCGGGTCATCTTCGTCTTGCTTTGACTCTTCAAGTTGTCCGTACTCGCCTTGGTAGTCGATTACAGTAACAGGGGGCACAACACCTGCACCGACGTCGGCAGGACCCGGTTCTTGGAGCGTGACCTCCGGGGCCGCATCAACGTTCAGTCGACGTCTCTGGCCCCGTTCCCGCCGTGCTTCTCTGTCTCGCTCTCGTTGTGGCGCCGTGCGGCCGGCGCGCCGCGTTCGAGCTCGCTCATTGCGCCGCAGACGCCGCATTTCTTCTACAGTGCGTTGCGGGGAAGAGAAAACCGACAGGGTGTGCTCTTCTCGCCTGCTTTCTTGTTCTCCGTCCGCCGACTGTGCGTGTGGCGCGAGGGGATCGTCACGACGATGCGCGGGTTCTGTAACGCACCCACACCTCGTTCTGTAGTCTGTAGCTCGACTGTTGTCTCGCCAAACCCAAGCGCTCTCATCGCTTGGCTGAGGCGAAAGCGCTTACTCGCACAGCGCGTCCGGCGTCTCTCACGGACGTCTCGCGGCTCATAAGTCGACGGCGTTGCGTTGACGATCTCGTTCTCTTGTAGTTCCGCCTCAATCTCCTCCCGGGTTTTGCGCTTCCGCTTTCTATGTTCCGTCCATTCCGTTAGGACCACTCGGCGCGCATGCAGGTCCAATACTTAGCACGTACGGTCCAGGGGTCTCACTCATGGATGGCAGGCTAGCTGGGGACACAACAGCTCCCGCGACCTGTGCACTCGACATCAAATGGGAGAATCTCGAAAGAGGGACATACAGAAGCCCGCCAGTACGTCCACTATGCTGTGGCTGCAGAAAGTCTCCGCCCCCCCTCCAAACCGATCACGTTTTGGGAATTTTCTCAACAACCGCAAACTTTCACAACGCGAATTTTACTTGCAGAACATTCTCCTTTTGATGCTTGTCATTTTGAGCACTCATTTCGCCCTTGACGATTCATCGTCTCCGCACAATCCCATTTTCCAATTTCGACCCCCCACAAAAAGTGTCCGCCCCCTCGGAAAGATTTGGTAAACTTTGCGCGAGTATCAATGCTGGCAGGTACGACTGGTTGACTATGCTGGCACGTGAGTTTGGCGCCTTCCTGACTCTTTCGGTTTGTATTTTTCCAGTTCCAGAGCTCGCGAAGGCGAGTCGTACGGAGTACAGCAGGGATATGCATCAACTCGTCATTGGAATGTACTTGGACAACCGTAAGAAGAAGGCTATCGCCAAGGAACTGAATATGCCGCCCTCTACGGTTCGCTACATCGTCAAGAAGTACGAGAAGCACGGGACTGTGGGCAACCTGCCTCGTCTGGGCCGCCCCGTCCTCGCCACCGACCGCCTTCGCCGTCTCGTTGTCCGGCAGGTGCTTGCCGACAGACGTCTAAGTGCCGAGACCCTTGCCGACCAGCTCCGCGAATTCCACGACTTGATCGTGAGCCCCTCCATCGTTTGCAACATCCTTCACGACGCGAAGCTCAACGGGCGAGCCGCTCGCAAGAAGCCACGCAACAGTAAAACCAACAAGAAGAAGCGCCTGGAATATGCCAAGACCCACGTCGACTGGGACGAGGAGGAGTGGAAAACGGTGGTGTTCGCGGACGAGAGCAAGTACAACCTGCACGAGTCGGATGGACGCATCTACGTGTGGCGCCGCGTCGGTGAAGAGCTCAAGGAGAACTGCCTCGTGACCACATACAAGAGTGGTGACAAGGGGTTCATGGTGTGGGGCGCGATAGGGTGGAACGGCGTCAACCCCCTTATCGTCTGCGCCCAGAACATCACGGCCGCGTACTACATCGAGATCCTCGAGGAGGCACTGCCCGAGTGCATGGTCGCTTTGAACCTGGGAGGGAACACCAAGCTCTTGCAGGACAACGCACCTGCCCACAATGCGAAGAAGACCATGGCTTACCTTGACGAGATTGGTCTTCCCACGCTCCCCCACTCTCCCCAAAGTCCCGATTTGAACCCGATCGAACATGTATGGGATTACGTCGGCCGAGAGGTCAACAAGATTGATCCCCAGACGTGCACGAGCTCAAAATCGCGATCGAGACAGCGTGGTACGCCACTCCCCTCGATTTCGTCCGAAAGCTGATCTTGTCGATGCCCCGCCGCCTCCAGGCAGTGATCGACAACAAGGGTGGCCCCACCAAGTACTGAGGGCCCCTGGTAACGCGTTTTCGGTGCGAAAACTGTGTGCTGTGACAGAAAACCCTGCAGATTCTGTGGAGGGGCGGACACTTTTTGTGTCGTACTTAGCCGAATTTTCCTTTTTCTTTCCAACTGAAGTTTTTCTTCAGTCGCAATGCATATCCTCGTAAATGGCATACCCCGCTGAATCCAATTCCGTTGATTTTTCGTCCGTAGGCTTATTACTCATTGAGAAAATTCAAAAAATTATCAGATGTTTGTGGGGGGCGGAGACTTTTTGCAGCCACAGTAAAAGTCAGGCTCCTCTCAGTCAGATAGTATGCCACAGGTCAAGGGTTTTCTTGATTATAGGTTTTATATATTGTGAAAGGTTTATGGATGGCTACTGGTGTGTGGTGCTCTGCTGCCGCGTGTTGCCCCCTCTGCTTGAACCGCACATGATTGAGATGTACGCAAAGCAGAACAAAAAGCAAAATGGAGTTCTCATTCTCGAATCCGATGCCCACCGCTCAAGCTGCTCCCCCCGCTCCTCCCTCTGAGGCCCAGCCTCTCCGTCTCCTGATCCCGCTTCTACGGAATCCACCAACCGCCGTTCTGCCCGAGTTGCTGCGTTGGAGGTGCAGCCCACGGGCTGCACCTCGTGTACTTCAAGAAGAAGCCAGCTGCAGCCCGAGCCCCACCCAAGATGTACAGTGTGTACCTCGTCTACGATCTTGACACAGGAGATCCTGAGTGGTACTGGGTACGCTGGAACGGTTACAAAGACGACGCGGACGACACAGCCCAACATCGCGCCAACTTCGTCAGAGATGGCCTCGGACCGCTGTGCGACCACGTGGATAAGTTTAAGGAGTGGGAGGCTGCCCAGTCGCCAGCTGTCAACGCGGAAGAGGGTGAGCTGTGCGAGGAGGAGGAAATTCCGGACCTCACCGCTCGTGTTCGCGCGTATCAGGAGTATCTCAAGAAGTATCCGGTACGTGTCCCGCCTATGTGAACTGTTTCAAATTGCTGACTGTTTTTTATTTGATGCAGTTGCCGCGCACGTTTACGGCCGATGAGGGTGGCCTCTGTTACGTCGCGAGCCTGCGCCACGCCACTGAGCTCCTGGGCATTGACAACTTCTTGCCGGACTGGCTGCTGAAGAAGTTCTTCAACAGGCACTCCGGCACGCAGCAAGGTGGCGTAACGTGGCAGCAGCTCACCAAGCTTGTTGACATGTGCAACAAATGGAAGAAGAGAGGCCACCCGGCCATGAAGTTTGGTGGTAAGCGCTCGGGTACTAACCTAATCCGCGGTACTCTCTCTGGCCCTTTGGACATCACCCAGATTCCAAAAATGGCTCCTGGTGTTTACCTATGTGGCGCAGCCGCGGCGCTTGAGGGTCACATGTTTGTGATTCGCTGGGTTAGTGCCACCGACATCCGTGTTTACGACTCGATCCAGCCTGGTTTTCATCAGCTCCAGCCAGCCGACTATTTTTGGGTCACCCGCTGGGTGTTCATCCTCCAGTGTTTCCTCCGTTAGATTGGCTATTTGGGCTCCCTTCCAGGTGCTTCAACACGGTTCTAACCAAAAATACAGTTCTCTATGATCCGCTGCAAATCATTTTTTTGCACTGGAAGTGGGATAAAGCCGCGGTTTAGAATCCATTTGGTGAGTGACACCGTGGAAGTGATCGGCCAATGGTAGCGCTTTGTATAATCGTGACCAATCAAAAGTCCGGATTTGCGTCACGCTTTGGAGGCGACGACATCGCTCGCCGACAAAACGCGCTTACTTGGTTGTAAGATGCATTTGCGTAAATAATTTCAATAATTTCAATACAAATATTTCATTACACATAATTGGACATTAGTGAGATTTCGCAATCCGGTTTTATCTTTACCCCCAGCTCCAGCTGCTCCACCAGGTCTGAGGGTCAAACCTGGAGACAGAAAATTTCGCTGTGAAGATTAAATTCCATATGCTCTATAAAAACTCTGAAAGGTAAAATGCCAATTGAGGGCCGCTTGATCAAATGGGGGCCGGGACTTTTTCACCCAATCAAAGAATGCCCTCATACCCAATTGGTTGAATTCGCATAAATACGAAACCTCCCACAAAAAATTGCGCTTGGCGCTTGAAAATTGGCGCCAAGAATGACGAGTCAGGATTCTTCGCAAACGCAGTCAGACACCACTGGAGCCACAGGAGTCTAACGCCAAACGCATCAAATGACCAAGCCGCGCGCAGCCTACACCCCGGAGCAGAAACAAGAGTCTGTCGCAAAGATCCTACAGGACGTGCCGACCAGTGTTGTTGCCGCAGAGCGGGGGTGCGATCCTCGTCTCATCCGCAAGTGGGTGCTCGCTTACCGTGCTGGCTCCTCGCTCAAGCACGTTCGTCCAGGTCCAGAGCCGCTCCTTCCCCCAGACGCCGAACACCACATCTATGAGTGGGTCGTCGTGAGGCAGCGCATGGGGCGGCGCCCGGTATCCCGCGGCGCGATCATCAGGAAGGCTGTCGAGATCGCCAGATTGTTGTGCGATGAGAGCCTCGGCCCGGGGTGGTACAGGCGTTTCGTCGGACGCTTTCCAGACCTCGTGACGCGTATGGCCCAGACCATCACCAAGCAGCGCCGTGCGGTCATCCCCGACGACATGACACAGCTTTTCAACACGTTGGTGAAGCTGCTGATTGAGTGCCGCATCGACGCGACGCGCACATTTAACATGGATGAAACGTTGTTCAACAAGAAAGTGGACTCCAAGCGTGTCGTCGTTCTTCGCGGGTCCAAGAATGTGTGGAACCACGAGCCAAGCGTCAACTTCCACATGACAGTCGTTGCTTGTCAGTGCGAGCGGGTTTATGGTGCCTCTCACGTATATTCTACCCGGGAAAACCGTTCAGTTCGACGTGATGGCCGACTGTGGCCTTGATGGCGCTGCTGTGACCACCTCCCCCACAGGTTTCATGGATATGGAACTTTTCGCCACGTGGTTGCAGTTCTTTTCCGACTCTGTACCTACCGTGGTGAAGCGGCAGCTGCTACTCATTATGGACGGCTGCAGCTCTTATTACTCCGAAGAGATCATCGAGCTTGCTGAACGCCTCCAGATCCTACTCGTTTTACTCCCATCGAACACAACTCATTTCATTTAACCGCCTGACGTCGCAGTTTTTTCTGTGTTCAGGACCAAGTTACGAAAGCTCATCGAAGAGATCGTGAACGACGATGGCGACGGGACGTATACGATCCGCAAGCGCGCTGCCGTCAAGTGCGTCGGTTTGGTGTGGCAGCGCGCTAGCCTATGCGCGAACATGCGCGCTGGCTTCGAAGTGTGTGGGATTTTTTCGTTGTCGCTTGTGAACATGATGCTCCGTCTGAATAGGTTCTACAGTAACGGCACAGAAGATCACGGTTTACAGCCGGCGTGGCTATTGATCTGGCCCGAAAATAAGCGACAACAAAAATAGATTACGGTCTCTTATCCGACCTTGTCGGATCGGATCTTCTTATCTTGGCACCAAACTTTGCGCGTCTGCAGATACGGATGCAGCGAGCATTGTCAACCGCAACACACACTCGTTGGCCAGATTCATTCGCAAACTTACCATGAGGGAAGTCAAGCTTACCGACGCGGAGAAACATCTGATTCGCCGGGCCCACGAGTACTTTGTTCAGGAAAAGAATGCCAAAAATGACCCTCTCAATCGGGACGTGCGCGAACGGACTGCTCAATGCCTCAACTTCCACCCCACAACCATCAATACCGTCATCTACGCGAAGGCGGAACAGCCATCGCCGCCGCCAGCGGTCGTCGCGCGGCCCCCTAGTCCATCTTCTGTCGTGGAAAAATCAGGGGATCAGATCCGCAGCATCATCTGTGGTCGTAATTTACGAGGCCAGCCTGTGACGTCACGACTTGTGAAAAACGACCTACAAGCTTTGACAGGTGCAACCGTGAGTGACCGAACGCTGCGCAAGTCGATGAAAAGCTTGGATTCCGATACAAAAAAGGTTCCAGACGACACTTCCTTGCAGAATCAGCGGGCGTCATTGTCCTACGACAGATCTACTTGAAGATGAATAAGGCCAACAGGCTACCAAATGGCCTCCCTCGGATTTCCGAGGCCTTTCTCGATGAGTCCTACGCAAACATGAATCACACCAACGACTACGGGTGGCAAGGCAAGGGCATGGTCCGGCACCGGCGGAGCGGCAGGGGAAACAGAGTGGTGATGATCGGTGCGGCTGTCGTTTGGAACAACAAGGGGAAACTGTCCGCCTGGTGGGTCGACGAGTCGTTTGTGGTGTGGATGGCGGACCTCAAAGGAAGCGCAAAGCTGACGGCTCCCATGTTGACGACGACTACCATGGCAACTTTACGGCTCCAAAATTTGAACGGTGGTTCCGCGCTCTCTGTGACAAACTCACCCAGACATTTGGCCGCTGTAGAATTCATCTTGATGGCGCGTCCTACCACAAGCGCTGCGTGAACCGCGTGGCGACGGGGTCCGATCGCAAGAAAGTGATCCAAGATTGGCTGAAAGACAAGAAAATCCAATACAAAGAGAAGATGACTAAGGCCATGCTGCTTCAGCTCGTGGCTGCCAACAAAGAGACGCCCAAGTACGCCATAGTGGAGATCGCGAGAGGCGAGCACGACATTCTCTACACCCCACCGTATCATCCCGACCTACAGTCTATTGAATTGATCTGGGGGGTCCTGAAGAATCGGATCGCAAATGCCGATCCAGCTCAAAACATGAATGATCTGCTCGAGAATGTGAAAGCACAAAAAGCAATGGTGAAATCACAGCACTGGTGTGGCGCGTACCGCA
>JAADXJ010000955.1:0-12386 GCA_023337735.1 Pythium biforme
CGGGAGCCAGATCGCCGGGATCTCGAGGCCGTGCTGGTTGTTGATGTGCTCCTTGATGTTCTGCGTGATTTGGACCATGAGCTTCATGAGCTCCTTCGGGTTGTGGACCGTGTCGGCCTTGGTCAGGTAGTATTTCATCTTGTCAAAGTGCTTCTTGTTGAGCGCCTTGACCACGCTCATCGTGCGCGAACATAGCGCCTGGCCCATCGGGTCGAGAAACACGAAAATCAGATCGGCCGAGTCGGCAAACTCGACGATCGCGTCGTTGACGTTGAACGGGTACGAGATGTCGCCGTCCACGAGCCCGGGCGAGTCGATAAAGTCGACCATCGCAAAGTGGCGCTTCGTGGACGTGCTCACGCAGGTCGTGAGGTTCTCGACCAGTGGCTTGCCAAACTTATCCTTCAACGGCGCCAAGTGCGGGTACATCATCACGGTCGAGTCGCCCTTGATGGGCGCGAGCGTCTTCTTGCTACCACTCGTGACGATCGTGAACCCCTGCGTCTCGATGGCCACGCCGGTGCGCTGCACGTGGTCCTCGATGTACCAGTTGATGAACGACGACTTGCCAGCGCTGTGGTTGCCGATGATCAGTACGTTGACCTTACGCCGCGGCGCGTGGACCACGAGTCCGACGCTGCGCGCCAGCACCGAGAGCGAGTTCTCGCCACCCGTGTACAGCGCGTGCACCTGGTCCATGATGACCACAGCGTTGCTGTCGCCCGCGGCCGCCGCCTTCTCCTTCTCCTTCTTGCCCGCCATCCCGCGTGTTTGGTTTGGTTTCCACAGGTGACGTGCAATGACACATCGAGGGACACTATCCTTCCGGATTTATCTATACCCCCGGTGGGGTAATACTTAAAACTGTGGTTCAATCAATTTATTGTGTCAATAATTGCCGTTCCACGAGCTGGATCTCGCGGTCGAGGTTCGTGACCGCTTGCTGCATGCGCGCGGCGTGGGCCTCTTTCTTGTTCGGGCCGATGAGGAGGAGCTTGAGCTGCCTGCGCATCGCAGCCATGCGCTGGCGTCTTTTTTGCTTGCTTTCGCGGGCCTCTTTCTTGGCACGGGCCTTGCGGTCGGTGCGGTCGCGCGCGGCCTGGTCGCGTTCGAGCTGCTCGTTTTGCTGCTTGTCGCGAAGCCACTTGCGCGCAAAGACGACGTCCTGGTTGTGAAGCGCCAGCGCCTTCTCGGCGAGCAGCTTGGTGAAACCTTCTTGTAGCAGCGCAATGAGCTCGGGTGACGAGCCCTTGCAGTCCCTCGAGAGCCGCTGCTCCTTTCGCTTGCGATCCAACGCGTGCTTTAGTTGGATACCGCCCGTGACGCTTGCCTGGAGAGCTGCTGCTGCTGTTGCCTTTGCACGTCGTCGCGTCTGCAGCAACGCACGCGCTCGTGCCATCTGCGACGTCACCGGGTAGTCTTGGCACTTATCGACGGCATACCACTGGAAAAACTCGTGGAAATCGATCTTGCCGCTCCCATCGGCATCGAGCTGCTTCATGATCTGCTTGGCCTTGGCTTTCGGAACGGGCTCGCACAACTCGAACGTGAGCATGCGATGGAACTCGGACTCGTCGATGTAGCCTGATCTGTCGGCGTCGGCCTTCTTGAAGGCCTCTTGCGCTTCCTCCAATAGCATTTGCATGCGACGCGGGTCCACGAATTCGACCACTTCCACGATCTCTTCGACCTCCGTAGTTTGAATTTCGCCACTTGCACGCCTACCCGCCAGACTCGACCGTTTGCGACGCTTGCGGCTGCCAGCCTGGTCAGTCATGACTTCCACCTTCCTCATCTTGCGACGTGTCGTCGTGAACACGTATTTCTTCGTCTCTGGAGCCCACTGCCGCTGCCAGACTTCGCATTCGAACTCGAAACTCTCATCGTCGAAGTAGAAGTCGTATGTCAGTTCGCCCGCGTTCCAACGCGGCACGAAGGTTGTATCGAATACCTCCATTGCATTCGCTACCGGAATCGTTGCTTCATCTTCCAAAATCCAGTCGAGACCACAAATCTCCTTGACAAACCGATAAAAAACCTTCCGCTTGCGAGCAAAGTCAGAGTGCTCGATGCATTCGACGCTCGGAAAACCGGGGACAGTTTTCATTTTCTGCTTTCTCTCTGTGATGTGGGATAATGCTTCTGTCAACGCAAGCGGCTTCGGCACGTGCAAGTTCACGGTAGGAACAAACTCGTTCAGCTTTTCCTTGTAACGTCGCATCTTCCGCTTCGCGCGCAGTGCATCTTTCAGCATCACGAGCGAGCGTGGATCACCTTGCTCCTTAGCTCCACTCTCTTCTTTTGCCAGGAGATCCTCTGCAAACCACGCCAATAACTCGTCGAACTCAATCAGTCCGTTTCCTGACTTGTCCATGCACTTTATGGCCTCGTTGACTTGCTCATCGCTCAAAGGCTCACACAATTCTTCCTTGAACATTCGTCTGAACTCGTCTCGATCGATCGCTCCGGACTTGTCAGTGTCAAAACGATCAAATGCATCCCGTAGAATAGCTTCTTGTTGAACTCGGATGGCCAATAATTTTTCCTCGCGTTCACGAACTGACTCTTCGACTTGCTCAGTCTCTTGTTGCTTCCGATCCAGCATGATCTTGCTCTGCCACCCATACTTTTCCATCACATCCAAGGCCGTAAAGGGCGTACCGGTCGCTTCGGCTTCATCCACTGCTCTCTTCCACGAATGTTGTTGGAAAGCTGTTGACTCCCACCACGAGCGCCATCTTCGTTTCGTTTTTCCTTTTCGTCCGTCATCTTTGGGTTCGTCAGTGTGCTTTGCCTCGAAGCAACTCGTACAAAACACTGCACTTGCTTGTGAGTATACGGGATTGCATGTTGAACACAGCCTGGTTGATTTGCGTACTTCGCAGCACGGACACAGCCTTACTGAATGTTCGTTAAATGCATCGAAGTCAATGCTATCGCACAGGTGAAGGAGTCGTTTCCCACTTCTGTGAGACTTTGAGAAGCACTCAACGCATAGTAGTTGCTCACAGTCACGACACCGTAGACGGCCAAGAGACACTGACATCGCGGCGCACATCTGACAAAGCGGCGCATTGAGATAACGGTCGGGAGTCGCGAGTAATGACTTCATAGCACGTCGAACTCGCAGGCGATTCAAGTAGACAATAGCAGCGCTCTGGATTCGTTGAGTTGCATGTTTGGCGAGTTGTGCTTCGTGACGGAATGCGATCCAAAACTTGTGGCGAGCTTCGAAGTGACGAACCCATCTCTGAATAGCTATTGCAGCCTTCTGTCGTGTCGTATTCCTCCATGCCGTTATGATCTTCCGACACCATTCATGCACGCGCTGCTTCCTTCGTTCGTACGTGATTATTCGGTACCGCTTGGCTCGGCGTCGCGCAAGATATCCTCGGACGTATGACTGCAGGTCCACGGCAGTTGCATCATGGGAGACGTATTGTAGACGCTCGATCCAGCCAACAAGACGCGACATGGCGAAGTGCTGATTCGGATCCTCTGGCTGGCTACATGAAGCTGGATATACGAGAGACGGAGCCTGGGTTGATGCCTCACTGCAAACCATCTTGAACCTTCGCTTGAGCTGAAGCACCTCGCCAGTCACCAGTCGACAACTTGGTTCCGCTGGGGAGGGTGCAGGTCCGACACCTTGCCAAAAGCCGACAACACATGGCAGTCGGTCTGGTTGGACACCAAACCATGTCATCAAGCTGAAGCTGTGGGCAGGAAACTGAATCATCTCCGTGGCGTTGCCATAGCCGAAAATCATCCGACTCGCTTGGTTTCGTATGAACGACCACGTCGTTGCTGTCTTACCGAATGCCTCCTTCACTTGTGGTTGAACAGGAGCCCACGGCATCGAGAAGAGCACAAACACCCACTCATGAGTCGTGAGGGCAGCTTGTAGCGTGGAAGCCGTGAAGTTGCACGTGTCTTTCGCCGTTTTGGCCCGAGCCTCCAGCTGGTATCGAATCTTCAGTCGCAGGAACAAGATGCGCTTGCGAGCACGTTTGCCCCGAAACATCCGCTGAATTCGCGTTGCCATAGCGACGCGCCGGGCGCCGGCGGTCAGTTCCCAGAACAGTCGAAATCCTTTCCGGAAGTAGCGCTCTTTCAGTCGTCTTGCACGGTAAGCTGCAGCAACAGCCAAGATC
This sequence comes from Pythium biforme, assembly GCA_023337735.1. Lineage (NCBI taxonomy): Eukaryota > Oomycota > Peronosporomycetes > Pythiales > Pythiaceae > Pythium > Pythium biforme. Next base: position 4,155 of record JAADXJ010000955.1, read on the forward strand.
AAGTGGTAGTCTCTCCACATCGGCACAAGTACATTGCTCCAAGTAGACACGGCTTGTCGGGCTCGACGTGTCTCATAGTGGATCTCCATTGCACGCCGCTTTGCGGTCTGTAGCGACTGTTGCCGACAATACCGAGTCCACTTCGACCATGACGACTTTGCAAGGTGGAGTCTCCGAAACGTGGATGCCGTTAGCACATTCTGTCGATCTCGCCTTGTATTATATACCGAGTTGAGCCAGTGGCGTAGGCCATAAGCTTGAAGATTTCTCCTGCAGTGTGTTCGGACTGCAGCAACGGAAGAATGACAAATAGATCAGTCAGAGAAATCCGAACATGGGAGTCGCTCGCATGCACACCACCACAGTACCTTGCTTCGCCTTGGTTAAGTGGTGAGCTAATCGAAGGAACCCTTGTTTCTTCGTCTGATAGCAGTGGAAGCTGTCGGCGACGTCAAGCTCGTGGATGAAGTCTGCTTGGTCCTGCTTCCAACCAGCGATTGCAGAGCTTTTCAGCCAATGATGATGGTGTTTTCTTGCTTTTCTCGAAATCTGCTTCCGCTTCACGAATGCCTTCCAGGTCTTCCACATAGTGAGGGTCATCGCCAACTCGTGTAGGAAGTTCTTACAGCACATGTTGGGGAGAGCATCATTCTTCCACGCGCACCACACAGTTCTTGTCAGCGAGCGGTTCGCATGTTTGATCGTGCCCTCGATTCTTCGTCGCTTGGTTCTTTGGTGCTGGACATGAGCCTTCCAGCGCCGCATGATGATCTGCCTCAGTTTGTGATGATGAAACCACTGCGCCTTGCGGACATTACGGGTTGTCGTTGCAAGGTCCTTCGCTTGGATTCGCACCAAATACTGCAGCTTCCAAATTTCGAAACGAGAATGAAGCTCAACATATCGTCTTCGTCTCCAACGCTCGAGAACACGCTGCCGCTGCTGTCTCCGCTTGTGCTGTCGATAAAGTAACGGGATGGCCCGCTGAAGCAACACTGAAGCTCGCCGGAGTTGAAAGACTAAAACACGCAAGCGATGTAATCGCCACGCGAGCTGGATCTGCCTCGCACGCGACGCGAGGAAGCTCTGGTGAAACTGCTTGAGCTGAAGCGATAGCTGGAGCGCCGCATGAACATTCAGTCTACGCGTCGCGCTCAACTGGTCATCATCAAATCGTGCAATACTGCCGTCAACGGACATCAAGAGCGGTCTCCATGCCGACTCGCCTCTTGGTTGACAAGCCGTAGACCACGGACGAAGGTGGAGCACTTGCCATTCCTGCATCCATGGTTTGACGTAGCATCCGATCAGCTGGCGCTTCGCTGAGAAGTGGCGCAACAGCCGTGTCAATACGAGCGTTGAGGAGGCAGTTTTCGCTGCCCAGTAGCGTCTGAAGCAGTTTTGAATGCGCCGCGCAGCCGACAGATGGGTCATCACCACGCGGAAGATCATGTCTTCGACGACCACTCGAATGCGATCCGATCGATAGACACGCCACACTTGCTGGACACTACACACGGGGAAAAAATGCCGCCTTCGCCACAATCGACGAACCCCAACATTGACTTGTTGTCGACACATGGAAGCTCGACACATCCGCTGAATCTGCGCCGCACGAAAATGCTTGTGCAGTGCGCTCGCCACTGCAAAATCCAGCCACGACGACTCAACCACGTGAGCAACGACCGCTCGACAGACTCGACGTCGGTGGTATACAAGTCGGCGTCCGAACCAACCTCTCCACGTGCGCTGGATCGTCGTCGCGGCAGACATTTGGCGATGGTGCTTGGCGATCTTTAACACGACATAGTTCCGATACGCGCCTTGGATTCGTAGGGCCGCGATGTGGCGTCGGTGTGCCCACACGACCCGTGCCATCTCACAACGCGCTAGGAAACGACGAATGGCCGACTGGATGCACAAGGCGCTATCATAGCGGACGCGGTCACGATACTGGAGCACGAGCGACTTCAACTTCCGCTGCAAACGCCACACTCGCCAGCATTTCTGGATACGTCTCGCGCAGTACATGTGTTGATGCCACCGTAGCTTGTCGGTCGCGTCTTTCCATCCAAACAGCACGGCTCGTAGCCGCTTGATAATGCGACGCTGCACAATCGCACACGCGTGCGCGAGGCTCGTTTGGCGCAACAGGAACAGCTTCCGCTCTTGCTCTTCCAGGATCCGTAGCGTGAGTGTTCGCTTCTTCCACACATACCACGCGACTCGAGCCACGCGCTTGTAGTGTGCCCACAGCACACGACACATCTCCTGCAGTACGACGCGCTTGGCAAACGCGCGGCGATGCTTGCGTTCGAGCAAAAACTGGACCGGGATCGCGCGACTGGCGTCGTCGATCCGCATCTCCACGACCTTGCTTAGCTCGTTCTGTTGTTGCGCGACGCGTTGCTGCTGATGTTTCATGCGCACGAGCGGATCCAGCGCCACGAGCGACGGCGGCGTCCACTCGCGGCGGCGCGGTGCCGTGGGCGTCGGCTTCTTCTTGACGACCACAGGCACCGACAGCGTCTCATAAACGCGACGCGCTGCGATGACACGCGCTTTCATGACCGTAAGCCCAGCGTGCATAGGCCTGGGGGCCGTCTCTTGTCGCGGCGGCTTCTCACGAGTCGCACTCCCCTTCTCGACCTGAACACTGCCCAAACTCGGCCACGGGAGACGCGCATCCACATCACGCGTTCGCTTTGCGTTGGCCTCCACGTGGCGCACGTCCGATTCGTTCTCACGCCACAACTCGTCTCGGCTGTCTACATCGCGGGGATAGATACAGGAGATACGTTCGTAAAATGTCTTGGTTCCCCTTGGTTCACGCATGCGTTTCTTACCGGGACGAAAGAGCGATCGCGCCACAGCCGGTGGTACGGGCGCGGGCGCGATCACGGCGCCGCCGAAACCGCTGCAGACCGCGTCGGCGACGGGAAGGAACATACTACGCGCCGCTGGCGTCGCCTCGCGGCGGTCCATGTCGTCATGGAGTTGCCGTTGCCATGGTGCCGCTGCAATTTTTGGGCGACATGTTGGTTTCAAAAAGTGATCACCAAAAAAAACGCTGGGTCGATTTATGATTCCTGGGGTGGTAAAAAGCTAAATACTGTAGTATGGGAATGTCAAGTGGACCACGCCTCACGCTGTTGCTGTGAATCAGCTGCCTGAAGAACGACCACGAGAGAAGATGCAGCAACAAAACGGAACGCAACACACACAGAGTGCATTGCCAGCACCAGAGAGAGACTGCCAGCACGAACGGAGCTGCAGTCACCACCACCACCACTGTCATACGACGAGGTCGGGCGATCACCAATCACAGCGCCACGCACACCGAGTATCCGCCGAAGGCACGTCAGTAAAGGTCCATGACAACGTTACAGCTCGCTTGGTTCACAGGCATCCGTCGGTTAGGTTCGTGTTAGACCCCAAAAGCGAATATCTGTAAGTACGCACAACCTTCGGCTCACAGTCAAGAAAAAGGTGTCGGATCCTACTTGAGGCACAACCGCAACAAACATGTCGCCTCTCCTCCATGAAAGTGACTTGCTGTTTGTAAGAGACTTCTTCTTCGTTCACCACCACAACACATTCCCCTAACCCCAGTTTCCCCTAAAGAGCGTTCGTTGCCGTTCCCCACGTGAGGTTTCCGACGGCGGGTAGGGCTAAATTTCGCACATGGGATGGGCCAAACGAATTGAACGCCACTGACCGACGTTCTAGAACCTTGGACTCCAGGTAGCGACGCTTTACGCACGTCGTCGTTGACGGTGGCTTTTTACCCAAGCATCACTTTTAAACCGGCATGTTCCTCGCCATCTTTGTTGTGCTCGGCAGAGCTGTTTCAGAGTGTCCGGGCATCGCGAGTATTCCTTCATGTCGTGCACCAAGAATCCTGCAGCATGTCACGCGACAACGACTGGCGCAGTTCTCTCCCACACTTTGTTTCAATGTTCCATCGCTAGCTTGTGCCTGCAACAAAAGCAGAAGCAGCCATACCCGAGTTTGCGCCAATCACAACTAGGAGGAGCCGTCCTCGCATATTGGTCGAAAATAGCTGGCTCTATGTCGGCTCTCCACCAACGACCAACAACAAACACACGTGTGGGCTCAAGCGGTCCGACTCCGGTTCCGTTCGTTTACGATGGAGGGCGGCGGGCCTTGCCCACTCGGGACCAAATTTCCACAACCAAAACCTTTTCCTCGCCCAGCTCTGCTCCTCTTCAAGGCAGGTCATCTCGCCCTTTCGCACTGAACGCGCCTCACCAGAAGCCTCTGGTGGAGGTCGTCCCATTCCCACTTCTGCTTGTTCCTGTCGAACCCTCGGCCTATCGAAACAACCAACATAAACTCCGGGGCAGCGCAGCTTTTGCGCCCCTCAAAGCGATCTAACCACCACCACCACAACAGCGCCACGAGGGCTCTCCTCTTCCGCACGCGAGAAAACGTGGTCGAACCGTGTTCCTCCACACTATTGCCCAACCAACGCTCCACGCGGGTCCAACACATTAAAACGACGACCCACCCTCACCCCGAGCCCGCACGGACCCGAGCCGCACCCCATTATCTCGCACCCTTCCCGATGTCGCGCGTGACGGGAACGAAACGCAGCGCAAGCGCCGATGATGACGCCACGGCCGCGATCGCGTACGCGCACGCGCATACCCACCCCTATCTCACCCATCCGATCGCCGCGACGGCGTCGTCGTCGGTCGTCGTCGGCTCCGCCGGTCTAATCACCACCGCCTCGGCCTCAGTTTCAGCTTCAGCATCGTCCGCGGCCGCGTCGGCCAGCGCCGCCGGCCCAAGTGGATCTATCGGCTACCGTCCGACGGCGTCCGCCACCAGTGGCGGCTCGTCGATGCTGCCGCAGTACATCCCCAGCGGCAAGTCGGAGATGACGCTGCCGCGGACCTCGTCGGCCGTGAGCGAGGAGGTCTGGGCCAGGGCCATCCACGCCGTCAAGATCCAGAAAATGAGCCTGCGCCAGGCCGCGCAGCTCTACGGCGTCCACCACATGTCGCTCCACCGCCGAGTGCGCGGCCGCTACGCGTCGACGCTGCCGCCGTCGTCCGACATCCGCTCGTTCCTGTCGCCCGACGACGAAGCCGAAGTGCTGGGTGTGCTACGTGAGCAGTTTCTCCACGAGAAGCGCATCACAACCGACGACATCCGCTTCGTCGTGCGCGCGATCGCGAGCCAGGGCGGCAAGCGAACGATCCCGCCCGAGTTCCCGCCGAGCCGCTGGATCCTCGACTTCAAGCGCGCCCACGGGTTTGTCAAGCTCAACAGCTACGCGTACCCGTCGACAGGCACGAGCCAGCAAGGAGACGATGGCGTCGACGATATGGACGACAGCGGCTCCAACTACTCGGGGTACTCGCTCGGCTCGTCGCTCCGATCGGTCCAACCCCGCCAGCGCAGGCGTTCGGCAGAGCCGGGAGCCAGCCAAAACGGACGGAGGTCGGGCACGGCCTCGGTCGAGTCGAACTACATGGCCGCCGACCATGAAGAATTCAACGCGAGATCCTCCGCGAACGGCAGCATCTACGACGCTGGCCTCACCACCGGCAGCAGCTCTGGTGGTAGCTACGAGAACGGCGAGAGTGAGAAGCGCACGTACCGACTGAGCCACACCGTGCCCCCCGAAACCTGGGAGAAGGCCATCGCCGCCGTCGAACAGCAGGGCATGAGCCTACGAGCTGCGGCCAAGATGTACGGCGTCCACTTCGCAGCGCTCCATCGCCGTGTCAAGAAGCGCGCCCAGGGAGAACAAGCCACGGGCATTGAAGGGTACTTCCAGCCGGACGACGAGGCCGGCATCATCCGCGTGGTCGTCGCGCGCGCCGAGCTGGGCGTGTTGATGACGTTTGACGAACTCATGGACTTGGCCCAGCGCGCAGCGCTGCGGAACCTGCCCGACTTGTCCGTGGAGGCCGCGCGCAAGCTCATGACCCGCTTCCAGTCGCGCAACGAGCACTCCATTCGCCACATCATCGCCGACTGGCCCTCGCCACGCACGAACCCGCTCACGGCCGTGCCGCGCGTCGTCAACACTATGGACACCGCCCCGCGCGGAAGTATGGGTGGTATCTCGTCTCTTGCGCCAGCGCCGTCGCGCGGTCCGCTGTCAGCGACACTGCCGCCGTCGCCGCCAGGCATGCGTGGCTACTCGTCGGCCCGTGCAGCCGCGGCGTCGATGAGCGAGCTCTCGCACGGGCGTGCGCAGCCGCTGCCGGCGCAGCAGCAACAGAACGAGATGACCCACTCACCCCTCCCGCCGCTACGCTCCGAGTTCCCGCCGCCGCCGCCCACGTCGTCGGTCTTCTCGCGCCACGCACTGCATAGCAACGGGACCACGGGGCCGCCGCCGCGCCGTGTGGCACAACCAATGTCGTCCGGCGTGGCCGCGCCCGACCACCACGGGCTGCGGTACTTGAATCACGACGACCGGGCCCGACGCGATCGTCACTTGTACGACGGCAACTCGTCCTACGACGACGACGAGCACGAGCACGACCGCCGCGACAGCGGCAGCAGCGAAGGCGACGCCGTGATGTTTGTCTAATGACATCACCCACATAGAAGCTGCATGACAAAAGGCCCCGACGACGGAGACGAAGGAGGCCGAAAAGCTTGGTTGTCGATTGTCGCACGAGCGCGCTTCTTGTCTGAGGAGACGCCACAACTTTAATTCCAATATTTAAGTCTTGTTACGCATACGCCCCAACGCAGAGTGGCCCATTCGCTTTCGAGAATCCACCGGAGGAGGAAGATTCAGGCGGATGGCCAAAGCTAGTATAACCACGACCACGTCGTTCTGGGTCGGACCTTGAGCTTCGAAAAACGATATATCTTATATCAGCTTTCACAGGTCACGCAGGATGGCGCAGACTGCTCACGCGTGCGCCGTCAACACGTGCAGAGCGACGTGCCGTCCGACCAACGCTGCTCTGGTATGGAACGCGCGCTTCCCCCCACGGGCATTGCCGTGTCCAGCGAAGTGATGCTGCTCCTGTGGCTGCGGCTCCTGGAGCTCGGTCTGGATCTGGACCTCAATCGGCTCGGCTAGGTACGCGGACGAGGGTGTGACCGTGGCTGTAGAGGCGCCTGGTAGCGTCGGACGACGCGATCCACATGACGTGGGATCCAGAAGCGCCAAAGTCGTGCGTGTCTTACTCGGCGCTGGCGCCGACGTCCACCGCGAGGACAAAGTGCGTGCGTTGTTTTGACCATCAGAGCGCTGGCCATACCATACGACGCTGGACTCAATCGCTCGCTTCTCACGCAGCGGGGCAACACACCACTGCACATCGCCATACACACACCGTCCACATGGTCGAGGTGCTGCAGATGCTGATTGACGCTAAAGGCTGATGTCAATCGCCCCAACAAAGTGGGTTAGTTGGCCATGTCTCTTGTTGGGACCACGTTATCATGCCCCTTTTGTCTTGCTTCCGAAGGCGGTTTTGTAGAGCAGACGTACGCCGCTTCACCTGGCGAGCACGTCACTGCCGTCAAATTGCTGCTCTTCAGGCTAGCGCGGACGCCGGCGCCGCCTCCCCCACGCAAGTCGTAGGTCTACACGACAGTGTGGCTCAGCAGTCGCCAGTCCTCGGATGCCCCAGAGCCAGACGCCGTGTTGGACACGCTCGACCAGAACCAGCGCGTCATGGTCGAGATGCTCAAGAGCGGCAGCCGCGCCGAGTACCCGGCGCTGTGGACGCTTTCGTCCGAGACGCCACCGAAGAAGAAGCTGTCGCTGCGCATCCTGAGCGATCCCTCGGGTGGTACGGTCCGATTGAGCTGCCGGTGCCTAGCAAGATGCTCACGCTGTACGCCAAGCACAACCTGATACTCAATGTGCGTTGCTTTGATGGGAACGAAGGGAGCGGAGGTGGTTATACCCTCATCTCGCTTATTGTGCTGGTGTGCAGATCGGATGGTCGGTTCTCGAACGCGACCTCGATCGTCCCCGTCGTGGACACGTTCATGCACGACAGTGGCGACGTCGCCTCTGGCGGTACGATCCCACGGCGAAAGCTGGAGATCGTTTCGTGAACAGTGGAATCTCATGTTGTCCGAATGGATTGGTATTAGGCACGCGGCTCGAGCGTGGGCTCGTCGCGGTGAGCGGTACGACGCGGTCACGCTGCACCACGACTTTGCGGCCGTGAAGTAGCAACTGGCCATTGATTCCTCGAGCACCAGCCCTTCTTACTCGAA